>CATIWO010309574.1:0-20098 GCA_949673435.1 Macaranga tanarius
TGTATTCACCATTATTTGTTGTTTTTTAGATTTCACATATTGATTTTGTTGCTATATAATATTGGTGTTTTTTTTCTGTGAATCATCCAATTTAGCATTTTATTAAATTTGTTAGAAATTTGTTATTATTTTAAAACTAAATGATTTAAATGCAGGAAGTGGAAAGTATTGCGAATCCTTCAGCTAAACAAGCTGTCAACAGCAATAATTTTATTCCTGGGGAACTATTTACAAAAGGTCACGAACAATTAATGATAGAAGGAGAAAAATGGATGAAAGAAACTGCAACATCTTGTACTGTTGTTGGTGCTCTCATAATCACAATTATGTTTACTGCGGTATTTACTGTTCCCGGTGGTAACGTTCAAGAAAGTGGTTTTCCAATATTTTTGAACAAGAAGTCATTTAATGTGTTCATAGTATCTGATGCAGTGTCTTTGTTTGCATCCTCAACTTCAGTAATGACATTTTTAGGAGTCCTTACCTCACGTTTTGCAGAAGAGGATTTTCTTGAATCATTGCCTAAAAAGTTGATAATCGGACTCTCCACTCTTTTTATTTCTATTGCAGCGATGGTGGTAAGCTTTTGTGCAACCCTCATAATAATGCAAGATGGAAATCTCAACATTATAGTTCCAACTATTTTGTTGGCTAGTATTCCAGTCATCCTTTTCCTGATGTTACAGTTTCCTCTTCTTGTCGAGATTTTAATGACTACATATGGACCTGGAATCTTTGATAGAAAAAAGAAATATTTGTAGTAACAAATGCTTATTAAATAAAGGAAGCAAGCCAGTGAAGAAGTGGTCTAAGGGCCATCTCTTTCTAAGGGTGTTGTAAGGTATAGGTGCAAGTCTTGCTAAAATTATTTTCACTTGATTTAAAATGAAAGTACTGCTCTTGTTGTGTAACCCATCAAGACTTCAGAGAGCAACGTTGCCGTTCTTTATTGATGTTTTTTTTCCGTCTCTCTTTACTCCATTCATTATGTATTTTGTTTATGAATGCTGTTGTGATTCTCAACTTGCATCCTTAAACGCACATATATATCTATATAAAGTTTGATCATTTATAAACTGGGATTATACTTATGTAGCTATGAGTATTTGTTGGGCAGTAAATTGGATGCATCTATTCTGTTATAATTTATGAAGCGTCTTATGTGAAATGCCAAGTAATTGCCCGAATCCAATGTATTGTTTTTTTTGATATTCAAAGGCTTAATACATACCCAGCCCCCTGAACTTGACAGCTTTTTTCACTTTGGCACCTCAACTTACGATTTTGCCATTTTAACACCCGAACTTGCCGCTTTTTGCCTAAAATACACTAATCTAATGATATAATACATCTACCACCTTCCGTACTTGTCACTTTTGTCAGTTTGACACCTTTACTTGCAAATTTTGGTCAGTTAAACACATATACATATCACATGCTGATTTGCTAATGTGATGACAAGAGTTTAAAAATTACATTTTAGGTTAGTTCAGGTGTTGAAATGGCAAAAGCGTAAGTTGAGATGCCAAAGTGAAAAAAGCTGGCAAGTTCAGGGAGCTGTGTATGCATTATGCCATATTGAAAATTAAAGGATGCTCATAGCACTTGTAACACTGACTAATCCTATACCACACCTAATAGTTTCATGTCCACAACTGATGCAATACCGTCAAAGAGAATGATAACATTGCCTTTAATATATTGCCTTCATAAAATTAATTAACAACATGTAAATACATGAGATTTCATTGATCCTTCTTCATTAAATCATTGTAAGAATGTTTTCAAAGAAAAATTCATGCTCCAAAGTTGGAGACCATATTGTTGATGTAACTGAATTATTATTACTGGTTGAACTATTCAATATGTTCAAGAATACACTAAAATTTTGCCCGAATGCTCACTTTCACCCCTGAACTTTACCCTTTTGGTCTGTAGCACCCCTCAATTTTTATTTTAACCCATCAAACCTTTAAAATTCTATTTTAGACCCATTTCACCTCTATAAAAATACTATTTTACTCTATCTAACTCATCCATTGCTAGGGTGGATTGATGCATGTTTTTAGTCTCCTTAATGCACGTTAAGTAATCAAAATAGGTTGATGTGTATTCCTAAAAAAATCATAAACTAAAGAGTACAAAAAATAAGGGACTAAAATAAATGAAGTTTGAAACTTTTGTTTCAATTATACCATCTTCAACCTCTATCTTCAACCTCCATCTTCAAATTCACCATCCCAATATAAACAAATTGACCAATTTGTTAAGGACAATAATACCCACTACAACAACAACAAATCACCAGCACCATAAGCATCTTTGCCACCACAACAATTAATATTTTTTACCATCTTTAACCAATTGGAAAAATTTTAGCTTTTTCCACTTATCAATTGGAATCAAATCAAACCCATTAATAAAGCTTCCCTTACCTCATTTAATGGATTGTTATTTCTGTCTCCAATTACCTTACTATTAAACTAATTACAAAATAAATAAAAAAAGTAAAATACTATAACATCCGTATCCTCAGGACTGGGTTAATGAAATTTAGTAAAATTTAAGATTTAATTAAATATAATTGAGTATTAATTTTTGGGTGAATTGGATTTGAAAGAACTAATTAGAATAAAATCAAGTATAGGAAATTTGGATGTAATTGAAAGTAATCAAGGACTAAATTGAAAGAAAAATATTAGAGGAAGACTTATGATGTAGTGAGTAAACATTTAAAGGATGAAAAAAAAAAAGAAAAGCTTTTGCGTTAAAAATGTAGAAGGGAGAATAAGAGGGGGAGGAGGAGCTATTTTTGAAGAATAAGAAGAAGAAGAAGAAGAAGAAGCATACACTGTAGCTAGGGTTTTCCAATTTCCAGAGTTAGAGAAATCAAGTACTGAATCTTGTGATTGGTCTTTTTCTTTTTGTTCTTTTTTTTTGTTTCAACTTACATTTTTGGAGTTTTGATGTTTGAGAAATGTTGTTTTGGTTGAAAATTTAAAGTATGTAATATACTCTGACTGTATGTTGTGTTGAAATATGTGTTGTAGTATGTTATGGAACAATTGGTAGTGAAAATTTGGACTTTTGGGTTGAAATTTTATAAATTTTTAAATACAGAACGCGTATGTGATGCATTCAGGCGATGCCTCAATGGCAATAAGGTGATGCCTCAATGTGTTGAGAAGGCGCCTCAGTAATAAGGTGACGCCTTAGTATTGAGGAGGTGCCTCAGTACAGAGATAGGCGGTGCCTCTGCATTGAGAAGGCGCCTCACCTCTATAGCTAGATTCTGTACTTTAAACAAAATTAAATGTAAACTTTAGAATGTAAACTCAACCTGAAATATGTGTAAACACCTATAAACATTAAAGTTAATATAATTTAATCAAAATAGGTTAAATAGAACCTAATTATCGACATGACATGGAATTAAATTATAAACATATAGAGTAATGTGGATAAATTCTAAAGTCTCAGACATAGAGACTAAAACCATAGTTTAAGTTATGCCAAACTGAGTAAATATGGAATTAAATATATGAAAGTAAACCAAAGTGAATAATATATTTTAAACGATAATGGAATCGAGTAGTTGTAAACTGATAATGTAATATGGAAATAAAGATGTATATATCTTATGCATATACATATATATATATGTGTGTGTGTGTGTGTGTGTGTGTGTGTGTGTGTGTGTGTGTGTGTGTGTGTGTGTGTGTGTGTGTGTGTGTGTGTGTGTGTATGTATGTATGTATGTATATGTTTGAGTACTGTTGAGAGTGAGTTGGCTAACCGAATGAAAACTGTCTTTGGGACAATGCATGGATGCACAATTTTTGGTCCTATATGTTTTCTTTCCCCTACCTCATTCCAACATACTAGAGTTTTGCATTTCCTTCCATATAATGCTTCATAAGGTGTCATGCCAAGACTAGCATAGTGACTGTTGTCGTATGAAAATTTCATTAACGGCAAATGCTTATCCCAGCTTCTTTTAAATTCTATCACACATGCACTTAACATGTCCTCTAAGGTTTGGATAGTTCTTTCCGATTGGCCATCAGTTTATGGGTGAAAGGAAGTACTAAACTTCAACTTCGTACCCATAGCTTGATGTAAACTAGGCCAAAATCTAAATGTAAACCTAGGATCTCTATCCAATACAATGGGGATTAGTACACCATGAAGTCTTACAATCTCATTCATATAAACTTGTGCCAACTTATCTAAGGAATAATCCATTTTGACTGGTAAAAAGTGAGCTGATTTAGTGAGCCTGTCCACTATAACCCATATTGCATCTTGTCCTTGCTGCATATGAGGTAACCCCATTATAAAATCCATGGTAATATGCTCCCATTTCCACTCTAGAATAGGAAGCGGTTGCAAAAGACCTGATGGACATTGATGTTCAGCTTTCACCTATTGACAAACTAAACATCTTGCTATATAGTCTGCTATATCTCTTTTCATACCTTGCCACAAATAATTTTCCTTCAGTGTACGATACATCTTAGTACTACTTGGATGCATTGAGTACACAGAACAATGTGCTTCCTCCATAATTTTCCGCTTCAAATCTTCTACATTTGGAACATAAATTCTTTCTCCAAACATTAAAGTCCCATCTTGTCTAAGAGAAAAATTAGTTCGTGACCCATTTTTTACCTCTTCAGCAACCTTACATAAATGAGCATCCTGAGTTTGAGCTTCCTTAACTCTTTCTATCAGAATAGGTCTAACCTTGAGAGTTTCCAATAATGTTCTTTGATTATCTAACTCCATTCCCACATTTATAGCTTGAAGTTCCAAAAGCAAAGGAAATTGCTCTAACTTCATATGAGTTAAGTTACCATAGGATTTTTGACTAAGAGCATCTGCCACCACATTTGCCTTGCCAGGATGATACTCTATTGTACAGTCGTAATCCTTCAATAACTTAATCCATCATCTTTGCCTAAAATTTAACTCCTTTTGACTAAGGAGGTATTTAAGAGATTGATGATCTGTAAAAATTCAACACGTCTCTCCATACAGATAATGCCTCCAAGTCTTAAGAGCAAACACTATAGCTGCTAATTCTAAATCATGGATAGGATAGTTTAACTCATGTGGCCTCAGTTGTCTGGAAGCATACGCTATAACTTTTCCATGTTGTATGAGAACACAACCCAATCCTTTTTTAGAAGCATCACTATATATCATAAATTCACCATCACTAGTAGGAAGAGTTAATACTGGTGTAGAAGTTAAACACACCTTAAGTTCCTCAAAACTCCTTTGACATTCTTCTGTCCATACAAACTTCACATTTTTCCTTAACAATTATGTCAATGGAGTTGCTAAAATTGAGAAATCTTGAACAAATCGGCGATAATAACCAGCTAAACCCAAGAAACTCTTTATCTTTGTGGTATTAGTTGGTTGTTCCTATTTAACTACTGCCTCAACTTTCTTAGGGTCTACATAAATGCCTTCTGCTGATATAACATGCCCTAAGAAATCAATTTGATCCAGCCAAAACTCACATTTGTTCAATTTAGCAAATAGTTGTTTACTTCTCAAAGTTTATAAAACTGTCCTTAAATGTTCTTCATGTTCCTCCTTACTTTGAGAATATACTAATATATCATCTATGAATATAATCATAAATCTATCCAAGTATTCCTGAAATACTCTATTCATGAGATCCATAAAGGCAGCTGGTGCATTGGTTAACCCAAACGGCATAACAAGAAAGTCATAATGTCCATAACGTGTCCTAAAAGTCATCTTAGGTACATATATCTCTTTAATCTTCAGTTGATGATATCCAGACCTCAAGTCGATCTTTGAAAAAACCTTAACTCCTTGTAATTGATCAAAAAGATCATCAATACGAGGTAATGGATACTTATTCTGCACCGTAACCTTATTCAACTGTCGGTAATCTATGCATAGCCTCATGGAGCCATCCTTTTTCTTTAAAAATAGCACTGGTGCTCCCCACGGTGATACACTAGGCCTAATGAATCCCTTATCTAATAGCTCCTGCAATTGAATCTTCAATTCCTTTAATTATGCCAGAGTCATTCTATAAGGTGCTTGTAAAATAGAAGCCGTACTAGGAATCACATCTATAGCAAATTCAATTTCTCTATCTGGGGGTAAACCTGGGAGATCTTCGGGAAAAACATCTCCGAATTCACATACTATTAGGATATCTTCTAATTTTGGCCCTTCAGACTTAGTGTCAACCACATAAGCAAGATATGCTTGACAACCCTTTCTTAACATTTTCTTTGCAGTTACGGTGGATATTAAACAAGAGGGAAGAGCATGTCGTATTCCTTGAAAAGAAAATTTAGTTTCCCCAGGACAATCAAATTCTACCATCTTCTTAAAATAATTCACTATAGCATTATAGTGAGACAACCAATCCATGCCTAAGATTGCATCTAAACCTTAAAGTTCTAGGGGAACTAAATTTGCTAGAAGCTCATGTTCTCTGATCTTAACTACATAATCCTTAAACACTTTCTCACAAGCCTTAGAGTTTCCCAAAGGATTACTAACAATTATCACAGCATCTAAGGAACTAGGCTTAAAATCAGCATGCAAAGCAAAAGAGTGAGACACAAAAGAATGTGTAGCTCCTGGGTCAAATAACACATAAGCATCTCGGTTAAGGATAGTTAACATACCCGTAACAACTTCTAGAGATGCCAATGCTTCATCTTACTTCATTGTAAAAACTCTGGCCTGAGTCAAAGGTCGATTCTGCTGGGCATTCTGGCCTTGCTGAGGTGTTGCAGCAATAACACTACCTCTACCTCTGCCAATGGTAGGGCTAGAATCAGTGGTAACCTATCTACTTAGTGGTAAATTCCTACTACCACTCTGATTCTTAGGAACAGTAGTTCCTCGTCCTAAACCATCAGATTGCATTAGCAAAGGACAATCTCTTTTATGTGGCCAACTTCTCCATATTCATAACAACCCATTAACCTTTTTCTACATTCCCCTTCATGAAACTTGCCACAAGTTGGGCATTGAGGGTATGTGGGTCTTCTCTGGTTATTTTGTGGCACACCTCTCCAAGCTTACCTCTGGGCATTGGCAGAACTACCAACTAGCTGCCTTATAGAACTTTGACTCATCTGAGGTTGACTTGCTTGCTGCCCAAAACTCATATATGAACCTCGGCTACTGCCACTGTAAACTGGTCTAAGTGGTAACGTGCTAATTCCTGTATTAGCTGGTCTATCTCTAAAATTCTGAGAGGGACTAGGAATAAACCTTTTATTCTTCTGCTCTTGCTCTATCTCTTCTTTCCTTGCCTTTTCAAAAGCAAGTTTCTTCTGGATTAGTTCCCGAAAGTTATTCCCTTCGTACCACGCTGTTCCAGTCTTCATGTAAGCTTTTAGTCCACTTCTGAACCTGTCACACTTGATTTTCTCCGAAGGCATAATTTTATAAACGAAGAGATATAAATCCTCAAATTACTCCTTGACTGACTGACTACCTTGAGTCAAACTAAAGAATGCTCCTGCTTGCTTTTCTTATAGCTGCCTGTCAAATATTTTTTATGGAATTCCATGAAAAACACATTCCATATCAACCCTTCACTATATAAATGGTGAATTCTGGATAGCCAATCATCCGCTAATCCTTTCAAAAATCCGTGCATATTCTGCACCTTTTTAACTTTTGTCAATCTTAAAATCATATAAGCTTTCTCTAGCTTCTTCAACCATTCATCAGCTAGTCCACCATCTATAGATCCCTCAAAATCATATGCACCTAGTCTACGTTCACGATCCATAATCATCCAGGGATCATGATACTGATCCCATATAGTCATAGGAGCCACAAAAGCTTGGGTCATTAAAGCTCCCATACTAGCATCAGCTTGAAAATGAGATACTGGCTGCGCTGGTTGCGGATTAGGTGGAACTGCTGGTGGCTGCACTGGTTGCGGATTAGGTGGAACTGCTGGTGGATGCGCTGGAGGTGTAGGAACATGTTGTGGTGGTGGAGCTGCTGGATATGCTCTTGATTTACCACCAGAGGTGGAATCCACATGTTCCCCTCCACTAACAGACATATCATCTGCTCTCTCAGGACGATCAGGAGGATTCCTATGAGGTTAGCCAATATCAGCAATCCTAGCGACGCCGCCATGATTACCATGGCCTCTACCACCTCTAAGTCTCGGTGCCATTGTTCTATAAAAACACAACAGAGAAAAGTCTTAGACTTAGTAATTCTAGCTACTAAACCTAAAAAAAACTGTTAAACCTAGGTAAACTGCTAAACCTAGGCTCTGATACCAAAAGATTGTCACACCCGCTTTGCTAGCTGTTGAGCAGGTGCGACATGCTAAAATGCTGGAAATGCTAAACTGGTGCTAATGCTGGTAGTAGAACATACATCATGTCTATATTTCAAATTTCTTAAATATCAAAATAAACTTATGATAATGCTAATAATATACATCATAGTCTTTTAATACATAATAGAAATCTTCTTAAAACATCCTCAGTTTATCATATATACAATCCACCCATTATTATCAAGACAAACTTAAAGATAAACTTCAAAAGACTATAAACAGAGTTGATTGGCGCAACCTCTTCTAGATACCTGGATGGATACTAAAACAGGTCATACGAGCTACTACTGCTAAGGTTGTACTAAATTTAAAAATATTTTAAAATAAGAGTGGTCAGTACAATAATACTCAATGAGTGGTCTAAAAATAAAGTATAATAATGTAAAATGGAAACATTAGCTATTCGCTAAATAAATATAAAGAAGTGTTCAAAACTATATTGAGAATAGTTATTAAGCTGCTGAAATGATATAAAACCATACAGTTGCTATAAAATTGAATAAAAATTAATAATCATTTCAATCATACACTCATTAAATGTGTAACCAATAGATTATGCTAGTTTGCTGATACAATGGGCGCAATGATGACACTGGCAGCCCAAGTGTGTACATATATATATATATATATAATGCTGGTCATACGCATGCGCAGAGCTACCTCCTAAGGTAGGGGTGTCAAAATGGGTGATTACATGCGAATATGATTCATCGAACACGTAAAGTTAGCGAATTAGGATTGGGGTTAAACGGGTTTGTGTCATAAATGGGTCGACCTATTTATGACACGGTAATCAAGTCATGTCGTGGGTTGACACGTGAACTCGTTACAACCCGTTTAATTAGACATGTCGTGTTGGGTCATGTCAACCCGACACGGTTGACACGACCTATTTATTTATGTTTATTTTTTATGCTTATTTTAGATGAACATATGAATTTTACTAGGTTTTATGGAAATTATGGTAATTATTGATATAGTTGTATTATGTAAGTTATTGAATTATGGATATTATTGTAGGTTTTTTGTGAAAAATAATATTTTTATATGTGATATGTTATATAGGTTCAATGGGTCGTGTCGAATTTTATGACTCACACAACCCATTTAAATAAACGGGTTATTTGTGTCATATTCGTGTAACCCGTGTAATTTTCATGTCGTATTAGGGTTGAAATATTTGACACGATTAATAAATGGGTCGTGCTCGTGTTGACCTTAATCGTGTCACCAGAGTGGGTCAACCCGACACGAACACGACCCACCAACCCATTTTGACACTCCTATCCCAAGGGCTAACCACCTAATTGTATGCCCCCAAGGATATATGTACAATTAAGTACTGTCCCCAAGACAGTTGCTAATAATATTGATGTTATAAGACACCAATCATCATGGTGTAATCTAAAGGATACATATCACGAGTGTATAGGTTTGCTTATAAATCAATCATTCAAACTGCTAACAAAATATAATAGCTGAATATCTAGCTGATGCTAGAATCAAATACTGCTGAGAATAATCATTTCACAAATAATAATAACAAACACATTCTTACTTCAAAACACTTCAACTATATCAGTACCAAATATATACTGCTGTATGTTCCCAAGTATCTTGTAAAACTATAGTTGCAAGCTAATAGTTGATAAAAGACTATTTGTAAGGAAACATCATTTATTAAATCATATGAAACATTTGAATATCTTAGCATACATAAATATATATGTACTTAGCTTCAAAACTAATTATATATATATATATATATATATATATATAATATATATATATATATATATATATATATATATATATATATATATATATATATATAACCACTCACCTGAGCTTGTTGTATCCAAACATTAGTTAGCTAGACCAAGCCTAAGCTCTACCACTGCTATAGATTCTGATCCTATAATCCATAAGTAAAATCATAAGAATACAAGCTTAAATCTCAATTCTATTTAACTTAAGTTGATCTACGGCTAAAGGATAGGGTTTAGGACTCGAAAAATGGTCTGAAATTGATTAAAATAGGATTTTTAGGGTTAGGGAACCCACAGAGGCACCTCCTCTATGCACGGAGGCACAGCCTCTACGACCCAGATTAGTCCCTGTAGCCGAAAAATGTCCATGTTTGCATATTTTCACCAAATTTCAACACCAATTCAACATCTAAACAAGAAAAACACTGAAAAGGGTGTATTTTAGCATAAATAAAGCTTAAAACTTAATATACTATCAAATTATCAAAATTGAATAATTTAAAAGCTTGAAAGTTAATATAAGTTTACTTACCAAATCTTTTGTATATAAATATTGAATCAGCAAAGAAAAGCTTGAAGTAATTATTTGGAATTTGATAAGTATAAGTTTTGAGAGAAAAGGTAGAAAAATGAAGAAGAAAGGAAATGAGGAAAGAAAAGAAATGGTTGGCGGTGTGGAGAAGAAGATGCTGTGAAATTATTATTATGATTATTTTTATAAAATATCCATTTTGACCCTTATAAAATCCTTTAAGCATAAATAAACCCTAAAAACTTACTTCTATTACAATCTAGTACATAATTCTATCAAAAAGCCAATTAGTCTCTAGGACAGAAGATTACATAAATGCATTTACTTAGAAATTGACTAGAAATCTACACTATTTTTGTGCTATAAAAATGCAATTGTTAGTGGAATTAAAGAAGTTAAATATTGAGTTTTGTATAAATACTTCAAAAGGTATATTAGCTACATTGAAAGTATGACCATTGTTAATAAAAAAGGATTGTGCATGCATAAAAGGCAGATGATGGAGTAGGAAAGTGGTGTGAGGACATTAAGAATAGAAGATGTAAGGACATGACTTATGACAGTGAGGGAGTGTGAAGGATGGGGAAAAGAATATATGTGCCAAATGAGGGCGAATTGAGAAGAGAAATTTTAGAAGAAGCACATTGTTCTGCCTATATAATGCATCCATGTAGCACAAAGATGTATAGAATTTTAAGAGAGCATTATTGGTGGAAAGGAATGAAGAAAGACATAATGGATTATATTTCCAAATGCTTAACTTGTCAGCAAGTTAAGGCTGTGCATAGACATCCAACTGGGTTGTTACAATCTTTGCCAATTCCAAAATGGAAATGGAAATATATAACTATGGATTTTGTGGTTGGGTTATCAAGAACTCAACAAGGAAATGATGTGGTGTGGGTGATTGTTTAACTAAATCAGCACATTTTTTGCCAATCAAGATTTGTTATAGTTTAAGCAAGTTAGCAGAGTTATATATTAAGTGATAAGGTTGTATGGAATGCCAGTGTTGATTATGTCGGATCGTGATCTGAGGTTTACCTCACGATTTTAGCCAAGTTTACAAGAAGCCTTAGGAACTAAACTAAGGTTTAGTACTGCTTTTCACCCCCAAACTGATGGACAATTTAAGAGGACAATACAAGTGTTAGAGCATATGTTGAGAGCTAGTGCCTTAGATTTTGGTGGAAATTGGGATAAGCAAGTACCTTTAATGGAATTTGTCTATAATAATTGTTACCAAAGTAATTTGGATAAGGCACCGTTTGAGGCTCTGCATGGTAGGAAGCGTCGAACTCCTATTTGTTGGGAAGAAGTTAGAGAAAGAAAATTATTGGGACCTGAATTGGTTCAGTTAACTACAGATAATATCTGAATAGTTAGGGCAAATCTTAAAGCAGCTCAGGATAGATAGCGAAGTTATGCTAATCTTAAGCGAGCTGATATTGAGTTTAATATAGGTAATAAAGTGTTTTAAAGATGTCTCCATTGAAAGGCGCAATAAGGTTTGGCAAACGAGGGAAATTAAGCCTAAGATACATCGGACTATACGAAGTGGTTAAGCATATTGGACTAGTAAATGAGATTTAGTAAAATTTAAGATTTAATAAAATATAATTAAGTATTAATTTTTGGGTGAATTGGATTTGAAAGGACTTATTAGAATAAAATCAAGTATAGGAAATTTGGATGTAATTAAAAGTAATCAATGACTAAATTGAAAGAAATATATTAGAGGAAGACTTATAATGTAGTGAGTAAAAATTTAAAGTATGAAAAAAAGAAGAGCTTATGCATTAAAAATGCAGAAGAGAGAAGAAGAGGGGGAGGATAAGCTATTTTTGAAAAAGAAGAAGAAGAAGAAGCATACACTGTAGCTAGGGTTTTCCAATTTTCAAGAGTTATAGGAATCAAGTACTGAATCTTGTGAGTGGTCTTTTTCTTTTTGTTCTTTCTTTGTTTCAACTTACATTTTTGGAGTTTTGATGTTTGAGAAATGTTATTTTGGTTGAAAATTTAAAGTATGTAATATACTCCAAATGTATATTGTTAATGTGCTAAAATGGTTGAAATATGTGTTGTAGTATGTTATAGAACAATTAGTAGTGAAAATTTAGACTTTTGGGTTTAAATTCTATAAATTGTTGAGTGCATAATGCATCTGTGATGCCATAATGGTAATGAGGCGACACCTAAATATGTTGAGAAGGCGCCTCAGTACTAAAGCGATGCTTTAGTACTGAGGAGGCACCTTAGTACAGAGACGGTGCCTCAGTGGTACTAAGGTGGTGCCTCTTTAGCTAGATTCTACACTTTAAATGGAATTAAATGTAAACTTAACCCAAAATGTGTATAAACACCCATAAACATTAGAGTTAATATGATATAATCAAAATGGGTTAAATAGAACTTGATTATCGAGATGGCGTGGAATTGAATTATAGACATATATAGTAACATGGATAAATTCTCAAATCTTAGACATAGAGACTAAAACTATAGTTTAAGTTACGCCAAATTGAGTAAATATGGAATTAAACATATGAAAGTAAACCAAAGTGAAAAATATATTCCAAATGATAATGGAATTGAGTAGTTGTAAACTAATAATATAATATGGAAATAAAGACGTATACATCTTATACATATAAGTATAGATATATATATATATATATATATATATATATATATATATATATGTTTGAGTACTATTTAGAGTGAGTTGGCCAACCGAATGATAACTATCTTTGGAACAACGCATGGATTCATAGATGCCTTTGGGGTGAATCTATGTGGTTAATAAGTATGCATACGAAATTATTAAAAACTGATGTGTTGAGATGCAGTCAGTGTGAACTGTGATATTGAATTGAGTAACGATAATGAGAATTGTGATATGTGGATCACGGTGTTATGTAAGAGTGATATTATGAGATTATATATTATACAATAAATAGTTACAAACCTGAACCGAGCTTGTAAGCTCAGTAAAGTGTAATATACAACATGAAAAACGTGATGAATAAATTATAAGAATAAGAATTTAGAAAGATAAACTTTGAGAACATATAACAAACATTTATATGAAAAGAATTTCAATCTTGAACTAAAATATATTATTATTATGTTGATAAAAATATAAGAATGGAAATGAAAATAAATACAGTCATTCTTGGAACTCATTAATAATGTGAATATTCAAATTTTATATAGTTTCCGATTATTATTAATATTTTATTTATTTGATTATTGTTTATGAGATTATTGATGTTCCGATAATATTATTAGTTCTTTTCCACTAACTGGGTAATTTTTCTATGAAATTACTCACACTCTTTTATTTGTAAAACAGTTTCCAGTTTAGGAATTAAAATATTGTAGCTAGATATAGAAAATATGGTTGTCCACTGGACCACTATGATATACGAGATTATCGAGGTAGAGACTCTGGTGACGTACACTATTTGTCATGATGTAGATGCTAATTTAACTTTTTTGGTTACTATCGAGCCTATATGAGCATCAGTCCATTTGTCCGCTATTAGAGATGAGCACATCGACAGTATCTGTACCACCTTCAGGGTTTTATATAAGACCAGCACCGATGTTCAGGTCACATTGACTTGGGTGTGATGTAGAGAGAGCCTACATCATCTTTTTGGTCTTTTTGGCTTGTTGCCAGACTACACCATTAGAGCTTCACTGGATACTTTTTGATACTAGGTTGGGTGATCTATGACTATGATGGTCTGAGCTAGGTTGGTGTGGTTTCTTTTTCATGCACCTCCAATTGGTTGGTTCAGAAACCAACCACTTGAGAGAGAGATGTTGGGGCAGATATGATTATGTATTTTAAAACTTATTTTTATGGCATTTGGTGAACCGTGTTATGCAACTTAGGGGCAGCGGAAGCGTAAGCCAACATAGGGTGAAATTTCAAAAATTTCACTTGCATAACTCTTCATCACATGAAGAATTCCCATCCCAAGAACTATTTTGCAATTTACACATAGCTAAAAATACATCAAACAAGTGGGAACAATAACAAGGAAGTTTAAGTTTAAAGAAAACTTACAAACTCCAAGTGTTTGATGTAGACCACAATAGTATCTCCAAGCTTAGTGTAAGTGAATTCAACTCTTGAATCAAATGCTCTAGCCACCCAAGTGTGAGGCCTCTAGCTTGAAACACCAAAGCTCTACCAAATCACCTTCTTGCCTAGATGTAGTTAGTAGTAAGTTACCTCTCTAATGACCCTCACAAGAACTTACACTAACTTGATCTTTAGCAAGAACACTATAGGTTTGTATATATTTGTGTTGTTTCTCTTTATGTAGTGTCTCACACCACTTTATGTCTTAAATTTTCCACACTTCACAAAATGAGCTAGGACACCCATATTTATAGAGAAAGCCACCTCATCATGACATCATCAATGACATCATGATGACATCACAATGACATCATCCATGACATCATTAGCTTACTATTTGACATCATGCATGACATCATTGTACACTTGTCTATACATTTGTCAATTGTACAAATACAAATTTGACAAGTAACTTATAAGTATTCAATTTGGATAAGTAACTTATAAGTATTCAAATTGAATAAGTAACTTATAAGTATTCAAATTGAATAAGTAACTTATAAGTATTCAAATTGAATAAGTAACTTATAAATATTCAAATTGAATAAGTAACTAGACAAGTGTCTTAGGAAAAATGTAGACAACACATCTTATGCATTAAGTCTATATTTATCCTTCCATATTTATCAAAGAGATAAATATACACAACTAAATCTCTATATTAATTTTATGGACTTGGGCTTTGTCATTGGGCCAACACTTGGTCCAAGCCTAATCCATTAAACTAATGGGCCTAGATTAGGTTGATGGGCTTTCTCAATTCATTGGGTCCAAAACTCTTTTGGCCTAGACCTATACAACTTGGGCCATTAATCCATATTCAATAGAAACAACAACACATATATTATATATTAATTTAATACTTTAATTAATATCTCATATTAATCAAGTATAAATTAATAATTAAACCCATGGTGGAATTAGATTTCATAATATGCTAGAATCATTGCTTAACGCATAAATTCAATTCCATTAATCTTAATTAATTGATTAAACACTTTAATCAATAATTAGATTAATATAGATGATTTGGCGAAACTCTTATAGGTGTGACTTACTAAGTTCATGTCTAATTGGCAATGAGAATATAATATCAACACTTAATATTATTTGAAACACTTTCAATACTAAATGTGAAAATCCCAATGATGCACTTTTAGTTCTCATAAGTTGTGAGTGACCCCTAGCATCGATATCACAACTACCCAATTAAAAATGAATGCATGTATTGATTCACATGAACCCTTTGGTCATAATTACCGTGCACTAAAATTCCTTCATTAGAAGATCTGGATAAAGCCTAGAGTCAAGGTTTAGTCAAACTCTGATAGCTTTATCATATGACCTCATCTCAAGTTTTATTCTTGATAAAACATTACAAATACTAGAAACACTTTCTAGTACTGAAACTCTTTCAGACTGTCATGTTTGTCCTGGTCAGGAACTTATTCATCAAGAATAAACTTAGATAGCATAAGATCTTAACCCGGTTCACTCCAGGCAATGAATCCCATCTTGGACTAACACTCATCTCTATATTTAACCAACTAGAGCCACCACACACCATATACCCATACATGGCTAGCACAGGTATGTAAGCAGTAACAAACTCTAACCACTTAAATATGGATGACCGTGTTGCCTCAGGTCAAAGGACTATATGCACAATTATAACCTAGATTATGATCGTTGACTATAAGTGAATATCCTTGCGATCACTTAATCTAACGTCATGTTCGATCCACCTATCATATGAGTATCCACATGTCTATTTTGATATCTCATATTAAGTAGCATGAGACTCACTACCTCCTACTATTAGTATCACATACTAATCAAGGAAAATAGACAGAGGTGATAGTCAAATTAATATTACCTAGATATTAATTTATTGACTATGAACAATTTTATAGCATATGTACTAAATACATTTATCACTCATATTATCAACTCCTGATAATAAATGTATTTAACATAATGCTAATGGATAAATATTTAAATAAACAAACACTTTATTTAAATGAATATTTTATTGCCATTTGGGATAATTGACAATGTCAAAATATGTGATTGTCCTCTAGGGCATACCACCTATACTAACAATCTCCCACTTGCACTAGAGCCAATCACTACAATATCTAAGACCCATCTTCTCAAGATGTTTGTCTAACTGCAATTGGATAAGAGCTTTAATCAGTGGATCAGCGACATTATCGGCTGAAGCTACCTTTTGCATGAGCACATTGCCCTTTCCAATAAGTTCTTTGATAATTTGATAATGCCTTTCTATGTGTTTGGATTTCTGGTTAGACCTCGGTTCCTTTGCCAAAGAAATGGCTCCGTTGTTGTCATAGTAAAGAGGAATGGGTGACTCAATGAAAGGAACAACTCCCAGTTGGGAAGCAAACTTCCTAATCCAAACAACTTCTTTAGCAGTATCTGATGCGGCTATATACTCGGCTTCTGTAGTGGAATCCGCAGTGACACTCTACTTGGAACTCTTCCAGCTCACTGCTCCTCCATTATAGATAAAAACAAACCCCGAGATAGACTTTCTATCATCGATATCTAATTGGAAATCAGAATCTATGAAACCATCTAGCTATAAATCACCTTCTCCATAGGTTAAAACTAAATCTTTAGTCCTTCTCAAGTACTTAAAGATTGCCTTAACTGCCACCCAATGCTCTAAGCCTGGGTTGGATTGAAACCTGCTAGTCACACTAACAGTATAGGCAATATCAGGCCTAGTACACAACATTGCATACATTAGGCTTTCTATAGCCGAAGCATAAGGAACCTTAGCCATTTCCACTATTTCCTCAGATGTTTTGGGAGACATCTTCTTGGAAAGGTGGATATCATGCCTAAATGGTAAAAATGCTCTTTTGGAATCAAGCATGTTGAACCTCTTCAACACCTTTTCTAAGTAAAGACTTTGGGATAAACCTATTATTCTCTTCGATCTATCTCTATAGACTCAAATTTTGAGAATACAGGCTGCCTCCCCTAAGTCTTTCATCGAGAAGGTTTTAGAAGCTAAGGATGCCATGGCACTAGATGATGACGTTGCAGTTGCAGCATAAGGTGAACTATGCTAAGAAGTGCCCCGTCCTCCAGTGCGACCTCTGCCAGTTATTTTTCTACCTGATCAACCTCCTTCAGAATGCCTCATGTCTAAAAAAATATAATCCAAAGCTAGACAATAAAATATTAGAAAATCTATATCACATATATTCCAAAATATTAACGCAACAAAATTAATAATATATAATGAACATATGCATAAAATAAACATAAATACATTTATTAATTTTCCAACATCTTTTTTTAATACATAACATAAACATCAAAGTACAAATAATTCTTGTACTTGATAATCACTCATCGTCTGTCTCCTCCAGTGCATTTTCCCCATCCCCATCTTCTGATGATGTTTCATACTCAAAATATTCTTCTTCATACTCCTCATCATCTACATCCTCCTCCTCGCCACTTAGGTCAACCAAATTTACTTATTCATTTATTATGTGAACATCAACTCTTACGTCTGATATGTCATCCTCTTGAAATGGAGGAACAATTGCAAATTTTGAGGTCTCTGGCATTTCAATTACTGATCTAGGCTTCACTTTCAAAACTGCCCACCAATTGGCTCGATCTCTCTTTTTGTGGGATATGGGCAATAATATACTTGCGCAGCCTGAGCAGCTAACACAAATGGTTCATACTTATTAAATCTGTGTCTACGGTTTATGTCAACCAATTTGTAAGCTTCATGCACAATAGTTCCACTATTCGGTGTCGGATCGAACCAATCGCACTTGAATAACACCGTTCATTTCATTGGCAATACTGGATATTCAAGCTCAATAATTTTAGTTAATATTCCATAATAATCACTCTCCGTAATACTGTAATTAGAGCTTTTTATACAAACACCAATATTCATTGTTGCTCAATCGGTGCCATATGCTTCGATGTGAAACCTATAGCCATTTACAAAAAACCCTTTGAATGTTCTCACTGATCTAAATGGTCCTTGCGCTAGGCTTCTCATATAAGAATTTGAAACATTGTTTGCCTGGTTTTGCGCCTATAATATAGTCAATAAATTAAGTGATTACATGTCAACATAAAATGCATCAATTGAGTTATGACAATTTTTAGACAATAAAACTTTTGTACTTATATAGTGATAAAACCATGAAGCAAATTCACTCTCCAGTAACCCGTCAACCTCTTCATCCATAATTTCTGAGTCATACTCTCATAGAGTATTCACAAACAATCTAGTTCAAGAATGAATTTCACACAATTATTACATTACATATGATTGAATGTGAATTAATGGGGACAATTCTTATGCTGTATAAGGTTGCACTTCTGGATAATTCAGTAAAACATAAGTCATTGCTGCCTTATATTCAGGGTTCGTCAACATCCGTGACCCAGCCTTCCCTATAGGTTGTCCATGTCTCTTAAATACAGAAAGCCGGTCAATATCAGTCTCAACATTAGATTCAGGGACCTCATTCCTGTGCAGCCTTCTAGAAAATGTTGCATCCCCGTTCTGAAAATAATATGACACAAACTTCGCCGCTTCTTTAATAAGATATCCATTACATATTGACCCTTCCACACGAAATTTATTTGTGACTTTCCTTTTCAGCTTTCTCAGGTCTCTGAGATAATGGCAACTATTATAATATTTATTTATTATTCATAAAGGTTAACAATAATATCAGTTATTCAAACATACCTTTCGAAAGGATACATCCATCTGTATTGCACAGGACCTGCAATTCTAGCTTCATAGGAAAGATGTACGGGAAGATGTTCCATTGAATCAAAAAAACTTGGTGGAAAGATGCGCTTGCACAATATCACTGGAATGTCCTTCTCCATACGAATAAGATCATTCTCATAAAGAGTTGTTGCAGTTAACTCTCAAAAAAATAGGCATAACTCAGTTATGGGTTCCCACACTTCTTTTGCTAAAAGTTCTCGTACAGCAATCGGTAACAACCTCTGCATAAAAATATGACAATCATGGATTTTCATACCAGAAATCTGCATTCCAGTTGCATCGACACATCTGCCCATATTTGACATATATCCATCAGGAAACCTCAGCTTTTTCACCCATTCAAACAATAGTGCCTTCGAATCTCTGTCTAAGACATATGAGGCCTTAGGATATTTCCCAGTTCTACCATCTTTAGCTAATTGAGGCCTTCGACATATGACATTCAACTCTTCTC
>CATIWO010309619.1:0-10293 GCA_949673435.1 Macaranga tanarius
ATTATTCTATTCACGTGCTCGTGGGTCTTTTTGTGTTCTTTTTAATGGCATACTTTGCCATACTATGTGAATCTTGTCTTAATCTATTATTGAAAATTCAATAAAATTATACACTTATTTCTATGTGATTCAAAATTCATTATTACATATCTATGTAAAATTTTAGTAGTAATTAATAGAGTATGACTTTTCAGTTAACTAGCTTTAAAAAAAGTAATAGCGTAATGCGTGCATAGAAATTTTAATAATTTTTTAATAAAAAACTGAGCTCATGTTTAAACTAAATATATATTATCATCAAATCAGGACATGGCACTGGTAGATTGAAACATCAACTGAGCAAGGCACCATTGACTAGTAAAACTATTTATTAATCATGTCTATAAAGTTTCAATGTAAAGTTAATATTATAATTTTTCTTTAGGAAAATATAGATTTTTCATTGTATAATTTATTGAAATTAATTTTAAAGATATAATTAAAAAATTATTCATCGATAATATAATATTAAATTAAATTAGTATAAAAAATATTGAATTAAATAATAATACCATACTTTTAAATCTATAAAAAATTTTCAACAACTATTTAATATAACTGCATTCACTAGAATTCGAACTAAAAACTTTAACTTAAACGAAAATAATTTCATGCTAACTTATTAGAACAGTTGTATTAATTCTTTTATTAACAGCAAAATAAAACATGTGAAAAAAAAAAAAAAAAAAAACTCATCACTTTAAAGTATCCCTTGAATAAGACTTCTAATAAACATTCTAAAACAACTAAAATTAAAAAATTACCAAAAAAAAAAAAAAAAAAAACATGGCCATACCTTAGATTTTTGTGACCGGCCGGTCCCTTTATTTTAAATTCAAATCCTCCAATCACCATCCACTGAAAAAAAATTAACTCTTTTTTAGCTAAAATCAATCAATACCCGTGTTTGCCAGCCTGCCTTTTTCCCTTTGCATTCCTCTTTAACCTGCCCCTGCCAGCCAAACAACACCTTGTCTACCCCCATCCAACGGCTCACATTCCATCTCCTCTCCAACCCTTCCCCCATCTTCCCCAACGCAATCATCGCGTCCCACTGCCTCCTCCTGTCCTCCCCAAAATTAGCCCACTCTCTCCTTTATACATAACCATCCACCATTTTCTCTCTACCTATAACCACCGCAACTAGATCTATTATTTCGAGCTCTCCCTCTTGGTTCAACAATGGCAGCAGCACCTTCGGCTCGCGAGGAAAACGTCTACATGGCCAAGCTCGCCGAGCAGGCCGAGCGCTATGAAGAGATGGTAGAGTTTATGGAGAAAGTGTCCGCTTCTATTGAAAACGAGGAGCTTAGTGTTGAAGAGCGTAACCTTCTCTCCGTCGCTTACAAGAACGTGATCGGTGCACGACGCGCCTCCTGGCGTATTATTTCTTCTATTGAGCAGAAGGAGGAGAGCAGAGGTAACGAGGATCACGTGTCGGTGATCCGTGATTATCGCGCTAAGATTGAGTCTGAGCTTTCGTCGATCTGCGATGGGATCTTGAAGTTGCTTGACTCTAGGTTGATTCCTTCTGCTTCTGCTGGCGATTCTAAGGTTTTTTATTTGAAAATGAAGGGTGATTATCATAGGTATCTTGCTGAGTTTAAAACTGGTGCTGAGAGGAAAGAGGCTGCTGAAAGTACCCTCACTGCTTACAAATCTGCTCAGGTCTCTCTTTTTCCCTTCATTTTGATTTTAGATCTGTTAATTTTGTGCTGTTTTTATTGATTTGTTTTATTATTATTGTTATTGCAGGATATTGCTAATGCGGAATTAGCCCCAACTCATCCTATCCGTTTAGGATTGGCTCTTAACTTCTCCGTGTTTTACTATGAGATTCTTAATTCCCCTGATCGCGCTTGCAATCTTGCCAAACAGGTTCCAGAAATTTCACCCTCGTTGCTCTTTTTCAATGTTTTTTTTCCGTTGTGCTTGTGGTTGTCTAGGACCTAGATTGTTACTAGAAAAAATATTTCAAATTAAAAACATAAAAACGTTAATTGCTGTTTCAGTACTTGGCTGATTCAGGGCTTCCATAATAAATATTGGTGGGTTTAGGTAGATTCAGAAGGTTGCTAATGGAGATTAGTTGCTTTCTGTTTCATTTGTTATCAGGCTTTTGATGAGGCAATTGCTGAGTTGGATACCCTTGGTGAGGAGTCATACAAGGACAGCACTTTGATCATGCAACTTCTGCGTGACAACCTCACCTTGTGGACCTCCGACATGCAGGTAATGGAATTGATTTCGGTCTGTTTCTGTCGTCATTGTTTTTGATGTAACTGGTTTGAATCCCTGCCTTATATTTGTTTTGATGTCTTGACTCAGGATGATGGAGGAGATGAGATTAAAGAAGCATCCAAGCCCAGTGATGAACAGCAGTGAGACTGCTTGTTTGCAAATTAGGGTTGAACTTCTCCCTTATATGTTTTTAAAAGGAGAAGGTGCTTGTTGCTAATTTGATTGCTTATTCTGAGTTTTAGGTATTCTTGTCTTGGTTATAAACTGTGGACAATCCAAGCCTTTGTTTTTGTTTTTATTTTATTTTATTTTGTGTTAGCTTGTCATATCAAATTGTGCTTCTGAATGTGCCTTATTTTCTTGGTGCTATTAAAGCTTTTATATCTGCCCTTGGCATTAAACCCTTTGTTACTTCTGGTAAAAAGATGGATTTAGTGTTTAGAGTTCTTTCTTGAGGATTGCAGTTGATGCGCTCATATTCTTGGCTTTGAATGATATGCGTAGTATATGGGAGGGAGGTGTAGTAGGTTTTATATTTTGGATATTTAAGGGAAAATTCACATCCCATCCGAGTTCATCATGCCCGTGCAGAACACTTCCAGTAAGGTCTGTACTTGATCTTTGAAATTCGGGGTTATTGCGACATAAATCTCCTTTATTTCTGTGGAGTAAAAGTGCCTGAGCGATTTGAATCGTGGAGCATTCTTTCTTTGGTTATATGGAACCCGGCAAGGAATTGTTGTATTGTGCGAAAGGGTTTTCACTTTTCATTGATGTAGCACTAATGCTCTGCATATGGGATTGCGATTTTGGATCTTCTTGCCGTATCTAATGGCACATGTCAGATTTATTATATGGTCTCGTGATTATCACCTCGATTTGAGTAAAAACAACGTTGCGGAAATTTCTTTTGCCTGCCTTATGACCATTAACTTTGGACCCATCGATCTTATCCATTTAAGTGATGGGATCGTACGATGATGTGACCCCGAGCCAACGTGAAGGATGGAAAATTCAAAGATAAAACATTGACCAATGCTACCTCCACCCCACTAACTTTTTTTTAATTTACTTTTGTTTTAGGAGGTAGGCCGTCCTGTTAGGCACAACACAATAGATGATTCGTTTAATTGCATAATTGATGTGAATTCATTGATATTTTTGCTCTTTTTCATGGATAAATACAAAATGGTGGATACCGTAGGAAGAAGAAAAGATAATTAACCTTTAAGAGTTTTGGCATGATTTAGCTATGTTCATCGAATGAACCCTTAGCTTCTTGGAGTATTTAAACTGCATAACGTCAACTATTTTCTTCTTATCAAGAAATTTACCGAGTGATTACCATGAAAAAAGTTTCGGAAAAATTTGAAATTCTTTTTTTTTTTTTTTTTTTTTTTTTGGAGGCTGGTCGACATGGTGGCTCACCCTCCATCATTGAGACAACTGCTAAAAAGTGAATTCCACTTGCTTAACCCATATAATTATTTGATACTTGTGTTGGGTGTCGAAAAAAAATCTCTATCGTGTGATATAGGTACGTGATCAGCAGATCAGGACACAAAAACCAGAGTAGGGCTGTGAGCACACAATGATGAATCCACCTCCAAGGCGCACAACTCAAGTTTTGTGGACTGCGGCATTCTGATGCCTTCCTAGCCCCAACTCCATTCCTCTTGCATCCTTCATGATGCACTTGCTAAAACTAACTTTGCCTTATCTAAGCTTTAGCTTTAGTAATCTTGTTCTAGCAAGAGATACAACTCTGAAACTATTAGATTTATGGTCTCTATATTCAGGCCAGACATTCCTGTTTGGCTCCTAAGGAAAAAAAGAAAAAAAGGCCCGTGTTTGATGGGCCGTGACTACACATCTCACCTCTTTCACCCAACAAAAAGAGACTAAAGTGACGCCAGTGGAACTGTTAGCAATGTCCTTTGACTCCTTTCTTCCTCACTACACATACGTGCCCCCATCTTTAATATGACATCCACCAATCTCCTGATTCTCATCAAACGTTGCCCAGTAAAAATGCCTGCAGCAACGCATATTTTTGCTCTATTTGGTATACCCAGAATATCCCTGACCTAAGTAAATTCTAACAGAAAGTTTGTTGTGACAAGCAAGAAAAGAACAGCACACATTCACCTTCCACTGCCTCTGTATGAACTATACATGGCTAATCACAGTAAGCAATTCTCTCTATTTGGGGAGAATCTCTCTTTAAGAGTTGAAAAAGAAGCCTAAACTACAACCTCCACTCTTGAGACTTCTGCATCAGCATATTAGATGCAAGGATTATAGCATTTTGAATTGCCTGCACGTGAGAGGATTCTAAAGTGTATTGTTTTTCATGCTAATTCTAAATATTTTTGCAACCTCAGCTTCATAGCGTCCGGGAGTCTAAAAGAAGAGAGTAAAAAAGAAGCAAAAAAACAAAGATCACCTAAACCATTTAACAAAATTATTCTTGGAATGTACTTGTCTCACCCTTAAAAGTAGATGTGTGTGTTTTGCTGAATCAGCACAATCAAGAAAACAAATGGGAACCCGGATCACAATATTCCAATCTAAGAAAAGCTGGACAAGATCTAGCATGAAGCAAAAACCAGTCTTTTTATTGCTACCCTTTAAGCACGTAAAGCATAAAAGCAAAGATCTCATCGAACCAAATGAACTTTTGACTGTTATCTATCCCGTACATGGACAGCACATGAAATACTTCTTTTTTTCTTTAATGCATCTCTCCCGGCATCAATATCAACAGTGCACTGAAATTAAATGAATGAGACAAATTCTATAGAATTACTGGAAACTGCAAACCTATACATCCTATATAATTCCTTTGGCGGGAGGGATGATAAAGAATGGGAAGATGGACAATATAGGAGGAATGGATATGAAGATGGGAAATAAGGATTCCAACTCGGTTGTGTGGCGTGCATCCAAGTCCTTAAATGAGAAAACAGTATTAGAATCTTTTGATGGAAATTCTAACAGCTATCATTGCTAAATATTTTTTAAGGGACACTAGGAGGATTTTCCTGGGCCGAACAAAAGATTTGACATTTCCTGTAAAACCAGCAAGGATGGTGGCACTGGCACATAAAGGAAAAAAAAAGTGTAATGGAGTATTTTTCAATTCAAGACATAAGAAGAATTTTAATAAAAAAAAATTTTGATGACTCATGTCTCCAAATAGCCTCTGCAGCTAAGTAAATAACCTCCTATCATCCACAAATACCCAACTTGCTGGGGGCTGAAAAGCAGTGGGGATTACTTGTGAATCAATGCAGTCACAACTCAAAAGTCTGAACACATATCCAAATACTCTAATAGTGGTGAAACTGAAAATGAATGGATGATAGTACTTCAACAAATAATCAATGTTTAACACATAAATTGGTAAACCAATACAATTCAATAAAAAACAGACGAGTCAAATACAATATTAGTTGATTTTTCGTAATTTGGCTGCCAGAGGCATCCATCAAAAGAATCAATGATTATTTTGGAAGTAGTGACACTTATTCCAACCCAAATTGAAGATTCTTGTCATGAAGTAGGTCTATTGTAAACTTGTAATGTCCCCTCAAGCCATTTTTTGCAAAACTTTTGGAAAAGGGTGATCTTCAAATATCAACATTATTTCTAAGAGTCACACCCTAAGTGCGCATCTGCCAAATCACAGCTAAAATTTTTCAAAGCAAACTGCCCTGTTGCTTTTTTTCCCATTTCCATTCAGAAATTCCAGTACTCACATCAATAAAAAAATCTAAGCCGTCAATTAAACAGCACTTTCTAACAACTCAGTAAAAACTACAGCAAAAAACTCAAAAAATTTTGAAAAACAACTGCATTACCACACAACATTATTCAAATTCCTATGGCTCAATGAGATACCCTACTTCAGACTCAAAATCATGACAAAGCAAAACACATTCACATTAAAAATTATAAAAAAGACCCATTCAAGGTAAAGGCAGCAAAACACCAGCCATCATCATAGATACATTCAATAACATGAAATTTGGACACATTTAACACAAAACATAAATAAACAACAGCCATTCTAACATCTAAAAATTAACTATATAACAAAGTCATAATCCGCACTACAATTAAGTATTGTAATCATCTTAACAAGACACAAAACAAATATAAAAAGCTTCCCTGTTGCATGTGTTTCTTTTTTCATATCAATTTACAAAACAAAAAAAGCAAACAAACAACCTTCTAAAATTAACACCAGTGATGGGACACTTGTTCAATCCAACCTCTGGTAATCCAATTAAACCCCCCAACTAAGTATATATACAACAGAAAAAAAAATGCAATTAATTAATAGCCCTAATTTTCTAAACACTAAAAACGACAACGTTTTTGTAAAAAAAAAAAAACAAAGGAAATACGCTTACCTGAAGAACAACATTTCTCTTTCAAGTCAAAGACCTCTCCATCTAGGGCTTGGCACCGGTAATGTCGGAGATAACGGAAATGCAGACGGTGACAGCAATAGACCTGGCGAAAGCAACGGATGCGGTGATCGCGGCGAGTTCAAGCATCCAAACGGCAGCGGTGATGTCGGTAGCTGGAACTGCGGCTGCGGCGCCATCATCGGCGGAAACTGTTGTTGTGGAGGAGCTAGATTATTCCACCGAGGAGAAACGAGCGGTGCTAGAGGCGAGAATCCTGAGAACTGCTTATTACTAGAATCGACGGCGGAGGTGGAAATGGAGTTTTGAAGGTAGCGCATGTAAGCAGAAACAGGAGATTCAGCCGCCGCGTGAACCGCCGGAAAAGGCGGTAAAGGCGAGAGAGGAGCCGTCGGACGCTGGAAAGACATAGGAGGATTCATTGGAGCGTTGCAGAGAGGCTGAGGAGGCGTTGGTTGCTGTTGAGTAGGAGGAGGGACGGCGCTGTTTAGCAAAGGAGGGGGACGGTTGCCAACGTGAGCGAGGGGAGGAGGGCGAATACGCTGCAAGCGAGAGCTAGGAGGCTTAGGCGGATGAATAGGAGGAGGCGTAGAGTACCTTTCATGAGCTGGAGATCCGGTGAGTTTCTGAACCACGTCACGAAAATCATTCTTGTTAATATTATAAACCGGCGGCTGGTGCTGCTGCTGCTGCTGCTGTGTGGCCTGAGACTGTGTTGGCGGCTGCTGCGACTGATGCTGGTGGTGATGATTTAGAGGAGGAGCAGCGGTGGTATTGGTAATAGTATTTGTAGCGGCGAATGAGTGGGGGTGGTGATGAGGATCAAAAGGAGACTTCTTAGGTATGTTAGGTTTAGAGATCTTATGAGATAGCTTATTGAGGTTTTTGAGGTACTGATCTTTATTATTAGAGTTGGTGTTGTTGTTGCTGCTACTACTGCTACCAGTGGTGATGGTAGAATCAGCAGAAGATTGACAGCTTTTATCCATTTATACATAAATCTGTTTCTCTAGATCTAAATCTAATCTAACGATCTGCTGTTGCTTGCTGCTGCTGCTGATACCAAATATCAATCTAAGCCATGTCTTTGTTTGTGATGGTTTGGTTATGGTGTTGTTGTGCTGTGTGTGGGGGGGTGGGGGGGGGGGTGGGGGTGGGGTGTTGTTATGTTATCTTCTTCTATTTCTTCTTTCTTGTTGTGGCAGATTCAATACTACTTAATAGGTAGGGTCAGTCATTTACAGATTTAATACAAGTTGAAATATAATTAATTTTTTTCCTTAATCTTTCTCTTGTTATTGTGATTTTTTTAAACTTAACAGAAGTGAAAGGACATGACCTATAAAAGAAGGCAAATACTTTTTTTTAATCTCTATTTTAATGTAAATTAAATCTTATCTTCTTCTCTCTTACTATTTAAAATGTTTATATATGCTTCACATGAGTGTTTTGTAAGGGTGTTTTTGCCTGATTTTATTATATTAGGACAAGGCTGGTACTTTGGTTAATTATTGCTGGATTCTATTTCTTTCTTTCATTGAGTTTGTTCACTGCTATTGATTCCCAGCAAAAATGACAAGCTTGACACACTGATTTTCCTTTAAAAGGTGATGACTGATGCAAGTATTGCTATTGTCCTAAAATCAATTTCTTCAATTTTTTTAATGTTTTTCTTGGTGTTTCCAGAATTCCCATTTTGTTGTTTGGTTGTGTTGAGAATCTTTATCTTTGACTTTCTTTATTTGATTCATTAGCTCTTCGTTTCTAAAGATATTATCTTTGATTTTTTTTCTTCATTTGTTTTATCTTAGCTTGTACTATGGTTCTTCTGAGCTTTTTAAAAGAGTTATTGATTCTTTTCTGGGTTCTTTCTTTAATAAAGAATTGATCGATTGCTTGTTTTTCTTTTGGAAACTTGAACAGGTAGGTTTGATTGCTTTTTATTGGCTTCATTCTATTCTGAATCTGCATTTGCTCCAGTCTGCTCCATTCCTATTCCAGCCAGTATCATCAAAGTAATTTCAACTGCCTAATTTCTTTTACAATGAAGATATGCCTGTTGTGTTTCATATTGTTTGCTGAGTTTTATGTTGTCTGTTGTTTGTGCATGTTGATGAAGATATGTCTGCTATGTGTGTAATTATATTTATTTGCATATGTTCTTATTTTTAAAGTTTATTTGCATATGTTCTCTGTTTCTCATATAATCTGATTTCTAAAGTTGTTTATTTGCGTTTGTCCTTATTTTCAAGTTCAAGATGAAGATACAGGATTTTTGATGTTGATATTGCTCTTATGCATTCAGATATTGAATTGCTGTAATTTGTAATGTTTTGGACATTTGGATCACTGTGTATTATTATGATTTTCTTTTTTCTGTTTCTACTTTTGTATTTGCTATTTGTATTTTAATTTGGTTTGTTATTGTGTGTATTACTTTTGCTTTTGTTGGAATATGTTAAAACAGGTGTAATTTTCGCTTTTGTTGGATGTTGTAACTGAAGCAGGTGTAATTTTTGAGCTCCCTGCCGAGCTCTATATCGAGCTTTTAAATGAGTAATTTAACAAACGAGCTCGAGTATTTAACAAACGAGCAATTACTGAGCTGAGTTCGAGCGAGCTCGATCTCCATTGTCATAAGCTCGATCTCCATTGTCATGAGCTCGAACACCATTTCACAAAAATACATGAGCTCGAGCTGAGCTCAAGCCCACTTCCAAAACCTCGAGCTGAGCCCGAATACCTGACTATTCAGCTCGGTCCGGCTCGAATACAGCCCTAGTGGTGGCAAAATGGGTGGGTTGGGTAGATATGAGTTGTATATAAATATGTTAGACCCTTAATTACTCATTTATTTATTTTTATGAATATTCATATCTATATAACCCATATAAATTTTATCCACCCATTCATCCAATTAGACCCATTTATTATTTATTATAATTTTTTTTCTATTTCTCAATTGTATTTTTTGACCATTTAAAATTTACCAATATCAAGTAAAATATTTGAAAAATTATATATCCGATCCCGTATTATATTTTCATCAAGCATATATAATATAAATATAAAGTTTAAATCAATATTCTTTAAAAAATTAAATATCATAAAATATTAAAAAAATTTATGTAATGAGATTTTTAGTGTAATCCCCAAAAAATATGCATATACAGAGTTAATGATATTGGCTCATACTTCATTAATAAAAAAAAAAAAGAGAGGGGAATGAAAAATAGAAGGAAATGAGGGGGAAAATAAGGAGAAAATGAAAAAAAAAAAAAGAAGGAAAATGAAAAAAGAAGCAGAGAAAAAAAGGAGAAAATAAATTAAAAAAAAGGAAAAGAAAAAAGGAGAGGAGGAGAAAAAAGTAAAAATAATAAAAATTAAAAAATAAGGGGAAAAGAAAAAAAGGAGAGAAGAAAAAAAATGAAAATAGAAAAAAAGAGGAAAATGAAAAAAAGAAGGAAAGGATGGAAAAATTAGACGAAAATAAAAATAAAAAAAAAGAGAGAAAAAAGAAGAAGAGAAGGAAAAAGAAAATAAAAATAAAAAAAAAGAAACAGAAAAAATAAAAATA
>CATIWO010309637.1:0-17381 GCA_949673435.1 Macaranga tanarius
TCTGGTTCATTTTATGAAAAAAATCAAATTATGTTAAAAATTCAAAAAATGAAAGTTACAACTCTTTATAAAATTCTACATAATTTTCTCTTACTCGTGGTATATTTTGTTTTCTAAAATAATACAATTTTTTTACAGTGCGTAAAAACCGAATCGAAAAAACCAGAACTATGAACCGGAACCGAGGTTAAGCCGGTTCTGGTTCGGTTCCACCTTAGGTCGAACCGTGAACCGGCGGTTCCGAACCGGAACCGGCCGGTTCATGAACCGTGGCCACCCCTAACTAACCGCACCATCTACGCAGTTGACAATGATATAAACAGATTTGTACACAAACAAATTAGAATAAAATATTAGCATAATTTACATATGTTGAAATTATAGAAACAAAACCTTGAATGATCCCATGGGCAAAATTGTCATCATGCGATACAAAAGTTGAATCAAGTTTTAGTTCCACCTGGAGACCTTGAAGAACACAATATTATGTTTTCAAAAAAAAAAAAAAAACACAATATTATTAAACATAAGAAATAGGGGATTAGTAAAAAAAATTCATCAAATGGTTTAATACTTTTAAAATTTTTTAGTTTGTGGTTATTTTTGTGACGAATCAAGGAGTACGATTTTTGTGTTATCAATTTTAGATGTACAACATTCACATCGTCGGAAATGTTGATATATCATTGTCTCATATGATATGGCACTAAAATGGTACTCATGTTGTGCTGACATGTAATTGTCTCATATGACATGATATTGATGTGTGCTGACGTAGAAGTTTTCTCATTTGACACATCATATTGACTAACCGTATTAATGTGATATAGCTGAAATTACTAATAATATAAACCAAATACCTTAATTTATTATTATTTTTGAATTATTTATAGAAATTACACATAAAGGTTAGAGTCATGACATATATCTTTACAAAACTATGACAATTTGGTAAAGATGTGCTAACTTATATAACCCATACACACACCCCATAATTACATACCCTAATTTATTTTTTAAAATAAAACCACATACTAAAAATTGTAAAAGTAGTAAATCACAAATTTTTTTTTTTTCCTTTTTTTAAGAAAGAACTTCTAATTGCAGAAGAATTGGCCGATTTGATGGAGCATTAATCAATAATCATTATGAAACGGTCCCAATAGTTTCTACTCGGATGTTGCAATTTAAAGAGAAGGATATTCAAGTAAAGCAACTAACATGAGTATAAACATCTTTGCCAAAGTCCCAATTGAGTTCCACTATAGAATGCACCTGGCTTTCTGGACAATACATGTAGAGCTGTCTCTCCATTCCCATCTCGAGCTGTCGCTAATTCAGGATGGTTTCGAATCATTTCCAATGCAACATCTACTCATCAAATAACAAACTTTTAACTTTCATGTTGATCTACACTCCATCTTTAGCAAATAGAAAAACTTTTAATTCCATTTCCTTAAATATGTTTTTGGGATTGACTTGACATGTTTTCAAACAAAGAACCCTGAACACAGGACAGGGATACAGTAGTTTGAATGCGCTTTCTGAAAATGCAGTTTGAAAATCTCAATGCAAAATAGAAGCAAAAAATGAAAAAGAAAGTAGAAAACCATGTACCAAATAAATTTGAAATAATAGCTGCAATAAGAAGTCCAGCAAGGTCCTCTCCTGAAAGGTCTTTGTCGTCTGTTACAGAATAAAGATACCAAACCATTTCCCTTCTTCCTAAAAGAACGGCCATATAGAGAGGTGTAGCTCCTTGGCTACCTCTAACTAATGGCAGGTTTTTGTTCTGATTAACCAACACTTTTGCTATTTCTGTAATTCCGGAAACAGCAGCAAAACATAGGGCTGTATTTCCAACTTTGTTTTGCAGGGCCAAGTCATCTGGTGTCATCCTTTTCACTAGTTTCTTGACAAAGAGTGTATGCCTTGCCCCGGCTGCAATGTGAAGAACAGTTTCTGATCCCCTTGTAATAGTTGCACGAATGGCATGTGGATTCCATCTTAGGTAAGTTTTAGCAGCTTATCAATCACCTTTAAGTGCAGAAACATACAAAAGAACATACCTGGTACGCTTACTGTGTTTCATTTCCCCTGCCATGAGTAAACCATTATCACCTTATTTGCATTGGAAATTTTGACCCTTTGCTCTGTCTTGGAAAGAAACAATCAATAAAATTCTTAATTTTTGTTGCAACCACTAAAATTTCTAAAATGAGTAGAGCGAATCATGTTAAGAAACCTGCCAAAAAGGTACAACCTGACACAAACTATACCTGGATTATCTGCAGGTTGTGGTACTGCCAGTGTAGGAGTCATAAAATCTGGTAGTGGCTGCATAGCTGGACCTGCATTAGTATTTGAGCCTTGCCTTGCAGAGATGCATGTAGGAACACTCGACTGCGAGTGTCGATGCGGAAACATTTCAGAATTATTATTTTTGTCTTTCTGTCGAGGCAGAACAGTGAGATTTTGGATTTCGGAAAGTGGGATATTTGAGGGCTGCAGTTTAGATGGTAAACTGTTGAATAAAACATTGTTGTATAATACAACCGAAGAAGAAGTAGAGGGTTCAACATTGATTGCAGAGAAAGGGTTAAGGTTAGAGTCATCTAAACAAGTATCCTTAATAGATACAGCTGCTGCATTGAACCTGTCACGAACATCAAAAGAATGTGACTTAAACGATGTGGAAACTTGTTTTCACGCTTATTTTCAGAGCCTTCAACAGATCTTGTTTCTGGTAAGCATGACTTAATGGAGGGATTCTTTATGAACTGAAATGAATTGGCCTTTCTTGACATCATCTTCTTTTTAATTGGAATCCTAAATAACAAGTCACGTATATATGTTAGTAACAAGTTTAGAAGGAACATCTTTTTTTTTTTTTTTTTTTTTTTTTTTTGCATCTAATGCACCTGGTATCTGGATACCATTTTTGGACGCCGACTAATCCGGATTCGACCTAGGTAGGACCTCGAAGGGCGGCAAAGGTCTCCCAACGAGTTTTTAACGAAGCTGCGTTTAGAATGAACATCTTTAATAACCCGCAAGATAGCATCATGTATCATTAAATGATTGCAGATCTTTTTTTTTTGGTTCTATTCGTGTTTAAAGTTTGTTATCCATATTCTTAGGTGAATTATTCATCGTTATTTCTTAATTAAGTTGCTCCGTTAAAAAAGGTGCTACCTTTTCTTGTTTTCTTTGCCTTCTCCTCTCAAATTAAAATACACACCGTTTCTTTTATTATATGTAATAATAAAAGGATTATAATAAGTTTGCATAAGAAAAATTATCTTGCCTGATGCACAAGTCAAACAAATATTCAAAAGTTACCAAGAAATTACTGGAATTAAAACAAATGAGAGATAATCAAATAAAAGGAAATTAATGTCTCAACATGGATTTAAGATTTGAGAAAAAATGATAAAGGAAAGAGAAATTGCAAATATATAATCTATGTACCTTTCATCAACATTTTTCCAGGCACTCCTCCTTTCAAGCAATCATTTCTCAAATTCTCCTTTATAATTTTCATCCTATATTAGACCAAATAAGGATGCAATAAAATTTAAGAATTACAGACTCACACGCGTGAAAGCTTGTGCATGACTACATATACAAAGAAGGAATAAGTGTTAATTTGGCTCCTGAACTTTGCACCCAAAGTCAAATTAGCCCCTTTTTTAACCTTATTATATGTTGATTTAGCTTGTGAATTTTGCAATAAAGATCAAACTGCCCCCACATATTACACTGGCCTCCTCTTTTTTTTTTTTTTTTTTTTTTTTTGACAATTAAACAAAAATTCCTCTAAAAATTTACAAAAACTTCCTTAAAAATTTAGTAAGTTAACAAATTAGTCCTATTTCAGTAAAAAAGTTTTAATTTAAAAAGTTTATTTTTAAAATTATATTGAAATCATTATTTATATATACCATGTAAAATTTATTAAGTTAATAAATTATATTAATATGTATAAATTCCTAATGGATCAATAAAGCTGATGTGCTTCTGCTTCAATACCGTACATTTGAAAAGGACAATTCCTCACATTTGATAATTTAATATAAAGGGGCACATTGAAATTTTGCTGGACGCAGAGCATGGTAATTTGCATGTATTGGCAATTTTTCTATATATGTTCTGTGGGCTTGCACTAGCAGTTGGTGAAATTCAATCTGTCTTGGCTGGTGGCACAATTGGATCATTGATCGAGTGGATAGTAGACAAAAAAAGTGATGCCTAGCAAAACAACTGTGCCGTAATGTGTTATACTGAGAACAAGTCAACAGTTGGATGCTAGAGTTGGGTATATCCTGTAATATTTATATGAATTTGAATGCTGAGGCCAACAGTAAAGAAAGAAAAACGTGAAAAGGGTTATGTAATTTTCATAAATATGTTGGAAAAGAAATTCTCCTAATGGCTGACAACAAAACTAATAAATAATCTTTTCAGCTTTCAAAATTTAAAGAATGCAAAAATACGAGTAATGTTATGTATGCTGTCTTTGGTGCTTGACTTTTATTTCTAGGGGTAATTTACTAACACTCCATGAGATTTATTTTAATTTACTAGTTCATCCCTGTATTTTTAAAAATCAACTAAATACCTTCTCATGTTTGATTTTATTCAGTATTTCCCATGTTCACTAATTAAATACTCCCTCAGATTTACAATAAAATATCAAATCTAAGGGGTATTTAGTTAGCAAAAGGGAAAAATAGTTAATAAAATTAAAATTGAGGGAGTTATTAGCTGACTTTTGAAAATACAAGAACGAAATTGTGGATTTAGCCAAATCTCAGGGGGTGTTAGTAAATTACCCTATTTCTAATCACCATATGATTCTTAATCATTCAATGCAAAATGGTGGTTGCACATTAAGTAACCTTGTAAAAAGCAAAGACATATAGGTACCAAAAATTTAAACAATTTCAACTATAGAAATTTATTTACAATTCTAAAACGATTTTGGTATTGACCAAAATTGAACTTAAAGCTGCAGAAGTGGTTGATGAAGTATCAAGACTAATACTCTAAGAGTTCACCCATGTCCACATTAGCAAACCATGGGAACTTCTAATTCGAATTTACATATAAAGCTATTTATAATACTTTTTCCACCCTAATAATGGCTAAATAGACTCAAGCTCAAAATATGTAGCCTTAGATAAATAGCATCTTGAATCACTCAATTTGAACTTGTATTATGAGAAATACAATCAATTTAATGATGCATATTAAGTTTGCCAAATTTTTTGTTGTAGCATTGAGACACTCTCTATTCTACCTCTAAACATTTTAGGATAATAGCTGTTGATACTTGGGTTTAGTTTAGCCTAATAGCGAAAGCCCAATAATGAAAGTATAAGCAAAATAAGCCTAACAATGCAAAGCTTGAAGTTCCAGCCCATTTAACAAGCCCACAGTCCACCAAAACTCTTAAAGCCTATGAAACCCATTTGATAAAAGTCAATGAGGCGTTGCCTCTTCACAAAGGCATCGCCTCTATGATTGAGGCGACGCCTCACCAATGAGACGACACCTCAATAGTTTGAGATCATTAAGGCATCACCTTAACTCATTATGGCGACTCATTATCACCTCGATATCCTAGAGGCAACGCCTTACTGATGAGGCGCCACCTCTGCATGGTCAGAGGCACCTATAGTGTGACAGATTGTGTTTATCTCACTTTACTTTTCAACTTTTTCTATATTCTCTATTCATTTACTTATTTTTGTATCTCTGAATAAGTTATGCTACCTAGGGATCTAGTAAGATGGTAAAAATTCAGTCTTATTCATTTATTTCTGTTTACTGATTTTTTTTCTTTTCTTGTAAGTGTTTTAGTTATTTTAAATGGGGCTAACTAACAATTTGAAGTACATAGTTGAATGGGCAGTAACGTTATTGCTATTACAATTCGTCATTTTCTTTAATTTATTCTTTTGTATGTGAAAGAGTTGTAATTCAATTATCCTCCCTCCATTTCTTTACATACACATTTTAATTATTTACTTATGTTGCTTATTTTTATTATGCGTGGATGAATGGTAAATTGTGAATGGTGATGGTTACATGATGTGATGGATATAACTCAATTACATGCAAAATGGACTAATTAACAAATTTGAACCTAATTGTAAAAATTAGAACTTGTTTGGAGGTAATTGCAATTTGTATGTTAATGAAAAATAATTAAATAATTAAAAATAATAAAACACGAGAATAAACGGAGGCTGATCGAAGGTCGGGTGAGCATTCCAAAAGTCCATACCCAATTTTCGGACTTAGTCTTTGAGGACGGTTACTGGGCTCTCTCCGTGGGATCCAGTTACTGTATAAGCATCCCAGATCTCACCCGAGTGGCGACTCTATTCTCCGATCTAGGCCCAAAAGACTCGTGATTGTATTCCTAGTGAACCTTGAGCTTGCATAGTGCCATGGTCACCAAATACTTAGGTGCACGCTAAACCCCACCGCCTACAATAATGATTCCACTGGGCATAGAGAAATTGATTCCAGTGTTCCGTATGTTATCATTTTTAATTATTTAGTTATTTCTTTTTCATTTACAACACTTTTCTCACATACCGTGCACTCAGTCCCAAATAACCCGATGGTAGTTGTTGCTCTACTGCTTGTGTTTCATTCAAATCTGGCAGTAGGGTATATAGCTATTGTCACTCATAGTGGAATACAATCATGTACGTCATTCGGACCCTTGAGTGGAGAGACAGAAAGAAAGTAAGTTGTGGGAGCCTTTGACCTTACCCAAGACTCAGCTCATATAGTAGTTTAGCAACTTCCCCCAAGATCTCCTAATATGCATCTGTTTGATACTATATAATAATCTTATTTATAAAGGTCGAGCCCAATAATAATGGACCATTTTAGGTTGGGCCCTACCCTCCTATTATAGCCTGTTATGTTGGACTTTGAATTTATTAATGAGATTTTCTACTTGTTTGTTAGTATCGTCTTGAGAGATTTATATGAACATTAGTTTTATTATCCCCTGATGATAATTAAAATCCAGACCAAAAATCTTATGATAAGAGACTCGCCATTGAGCATGTGTACGGGAGGGATAAGGTTGGAAGGTTCTCTTTTGTGACTTATTTGTGTTCTTCTTAATTGTAAATAACTATAAATAATTATAAATAACCTGCATTTCATGCATAGATGTCACTCATTTTTATTTTTAAAATCTATTATTTATAGCTAGAAGTCTATTTTGTTTGGAAGTAAATCAAGGTTAATTTGGCCCACCAATATCAAGAATCCAATTAATCTATTGAGACCAAATTACATGGAAACGAAATATCGGGACCTTCCAACTTCGATTCAGAATCCTTCAGAAAGAGATTTTGAAAGAATTTAGGGATGAAATGCAGCAGATGCTCAGAGATATGATGGCTAAGCTAATAGAAAAGAGGCCCATTGATAAAGAAGATTTCAAAACTAAAACCGTTGTTAGTGAACCATTTAAGGAAAAATTAAAAGCAATAGGAGATTCAGCTGAATTAGAATGGATGAAAGATATGAAGAAGAAAATGGATCAGCTACAGACCATAATGAAAAAGCATGGGCTCAACTATAATTTCACCGACCTAGATCTGGAGGAAAAGGAACCACTACCCCTAAAAGTTCAAGTTTCCAAACATTAAGAAGTACAATTGGACCGAAGACCCTCACCTTTATCTCTGGAAATATTTCACTTTTATGAAGCACACTGGACTGACTAAGCTGTAAATTGTTAAACAATTTCTAATGTCATTGATAGGAGCTGCTGTTAAGTGGTACTATACTCTAAATGCACATGTTCAATAGAACTGGAATGAGCTGTCTTCAGCATTTGTCAAATAGTATGGGCTAAATTCTCAATTTGAAATCTCTCTTTAAGAGTTACAAAATACAAGGCAGGGACCTAATGAATCCTTCATGAGCTTCCTGACTAGATAAAGAGGAAAGTTAGCTCAAATGAAGCATAGGCCTGTAAAATCATATCAACTATTCATAGCCATAGAAGCTTGCATTCCACCTCTAGCTAACAAGCTGAAAAATATAGGCATAAGGAATTTTAAAGAGTTATACCGCTTTAGAGTGGAGATTGAAGCTGACCTTAAACCGAAGAATCATGACTATTTCTAGTTATTGTCTCTCATAGCTGCAATAATTTAGAATAAGTGTCTTGCTGTAATTTTTTCATTTTGTACTAATAAATATCAAACTGTTCAATTTATATGATTATAAAATTTTATGATTATATACACTATGTTATGATTGAATGAGAGAGAGAGAAAAAAAAGAAAAGGGGAGAGAGAAAAAAAAAGAAACCACATCAAATAAAAGGGGATAAATATCAGAATCAACTTTTAGTTTTCCTTTGGGCATCACAAACCTCAACCTTTTTTTGTGTAAAATAATTTAGCCACTTCTAAAAAAGAGATAAAAGCAGAAAAAAAAGAAGAAAGAAGAAAGAAGAAAAAGAAAAAGAAAAAAAGAAGAGGAAGGAGGAGAAATAAGAAAAAAAAGAAAGAAAAATCTATCTATACTGTTATCTACCAATACCACCCACACTTGAAGAGCTAACCATATTTATCTTCCAGCACACAATTTCACAAATCGTTTCCAATCGCCAACGATGCCAATTCTAAAGGTTCAAAATAAAACTCCCTTCAATTATGAGCTGAAAAATAGTTGGTCAGAAAATTCACAAAGGGGTGATCAATAACAGGCATAATGTAGTGTACATAATTGTAACGAATGAATAACCATATAAAATGGGCATGATTGACATGGTATTAGCACACGAAGTGTCAGACATGGACTTTTTCTGAATCAGTAACAAATTCATGTGATCAATAACTAAAGTGGCAATATAGACATCAGACAATCAATAACATAAGCATGAAGCAATTAGTGGTGAGCACATCACAGCAGCAGGACATCAAGCAATCAGTTGTAAGAGCACTAGGCAGACTAACGACGTGCATGATACAAAACAGTAGTTAATCATCAGTATGACTTTGTAACCACCCAGCTAGATTGAAAACCTCCTGAAATAGGGTGACCTAGGCAAAAAAAGAAAAAATGACTAGGTTTGAAAACTTTAAAAAGAGGGCGGTCTAAGCAAAAGAGGGAATATAAAATAAAATTAGTTGCAATTTTAATCTGGGGAGTAATTATATGAGCTTTAAGAATGACAGAGTCTCACTTGGAGGCAAATGGGTGTCTCATTTACAATAAGCTCAATCACGACAGTCCCGCAACAGTGAAACATACTTAAAATACAGCCAAATGAGGGGGCATTTGTCATTATCATCCTAATTAAATCATCAAAAGGTCCTGATTTTTGGTTTCCATCCTATAATACTGGTCTCAAAAGAAGTCTCTAACATACTCAATCTTCAAATTTAGATGCTTTGATTGAGGGAAAACCAATTCCTTAAAGATAAGCTCTAAACAAAAGAGGCATTTGGCTAGTCAATGTATATGAAGTCATTCAAACTACCTGTTGCTATAATTAGTATCTTATGTATACATGAAATTATTTTGCAAAATTACTTTTGAATCTCATGTATACACTCATTAAAATAATGCACGTTTTCCACATCGCATAAGATTGTATTTTCAATGTCACTTTTAAAAGCTTTCAAATATCACAATCATGCATGCCTCGGCTCTATATTATTTGAATGCGTTTTCCGAATATGGGCCAACTGTAAATTCTTTTCTGCCAGAAGCCATAGATGGCTATATAGATCATTTTATTTACCCTCGTTTAATATCTAGATGGCTAAACAACATATTTTGTTTATCCTTGCCTAATGCCTAGATAGCTATACGACATATTTCAATTATCCTTGATTAATGCCTAGATAGCTAAATGAAATATTTTGTTTGTCCTCGCCTAATGCCTAGATGGATATATGATGTATTTCAATTGTCCTCACTTAATGCCTCGATGGCTAAATGACATATTTTGTTTGTCCTCGCCTAATCCCTAGATGGCTATACGACATATTTCAATTGTCCTCACTTAATGGCTAGATGGATAAATGACACATTTTGTTTGTCCTCGCCTAATGCCTAGATGGCTAAACGATACATTTTAGTTATCCTTGCATGATGCCTAGATGGCTAAACGACATATTTTAGTTGTCCTCGCCTAATGCCTAGATGGCCAAATGGCACATTTCAATTGTCTTCGCCTAATGCCTAGATGGCCAAACGACACATTTCAGTTATCCTCACATAATACCTAGATTGCTAAATGGCACATTTCATTTATCCCTGCCTAATGCCTAGATGGCTATATGATATATCTCAGTTGTCCTCGTTTAATGCCTAGATGGCTATATGACGTATTTCAATTGTCCTCGCTTAATGCCTAGATGGTAAACAAAATATTTTGTTTGTCCTCGCTTAATGCCTAGATGGCTAAATGACACATTTCAGTTGTCCTCGCCTAATGCCTAGATGGCTAAACGACACATCTTAGTTGTCCTTGCCTAATGCCTGGATGGCCAAATGGCACATTTCAATTATCTTCGCCTAATGGCTATGTGGCTAAATGACACATTTTAGTTGTCCTCACTTAATACCTAGATCGCTAAATGGTACATTTCATTTGTCCCTACCTAATGCCTAGATGGCTATACGACATATCTCAGTTGTCCTCACTTAATGCCTAGATTACTATACGGTGTATTTTAATTATCCTTGCTTAATGCCTAGATGGCTATTTGGCGTATTTCAATTATCCTCGCTTAATGCCTAGATGGCTATACGGTGCATTCTTTTGACCTTGCCTGACCCCGGAAGTGGTGACAAGGCTTTTATCTCATAACACAAATTATTGTTTTATGTAAAAAAAATCTCTTGATTTTATACATCAACGTTGACGACTCGAAATTATTTTCAAAAACCTATTGATTTGCACATCAAGGCTGACAAAAATGGTTTAGTATGTCCTCTTAGATAGTCAACTCTGAGGATGATGGATGAAAACCTTAGCAGCAAGTCTCTAACCTCTTGATTTGTACATCAAAGCTAACGGCACAAGACTACTTTTTTAGTTGAATCCTCTAAATTTTTAACATCAAGGTTGACAGAACAAAATTAGAATTATTTTCAGACATCTGGCTCTGAAAATTTAAATCTTTTTTGGACATTTGGCTACTAAAACTACAATCATTTCTCAAACATCTCACTCCGAATATTAGATTCTTTTTCGTTGTTTGTATTCATGCTCTTTCATAAATCATTATAATGCTTGCATGTGCTTTTTTATAAATCTTATTACATCACTTATATTTCAATTTTTGAAAAAGCAGGGGGGCAAACTGTTGACACTTGGGTTTGGTTCAGCCCAAGAATGAAAGCTCAATGATGAAAGTCCAAGTAAAATAAGGCCAACAATGTAAAGCTTGAAGTTCTAGCTTATCTAACAACCTTACGGCCCACCAAAACTCTTAAAGCTCATGAAACCTATTTGATAAAAGTCAATAAGGCATCACCTCTTCATAGAGGCGCCACCTTTACGCATTAAGTCGATGCCTCACTGATGAGGTGGCACCTCAATAATGTGAGGTTATGTTTTTTTTAGCAGAATGTGGTTAATCACATTCTATGTAACTTCTTCCAACGTTCAATCACGATTTTCTAATAAAAACTTATGGCTGAACGTGCGATGAAGATGGAGGAAGTGGGGGGATTTTTAGGGGATAAAAAAAGAGAAATCAAAGAAGGGAGAGGGGGAACTGGGCAAAAAAAAAAAGAAAGAATAACCAGAAAAGAATGTGAAAAAAAGAAGAGAGGAGAAAAAAAGAAGAGTAAGGGAGAGATAGGGATGAAATTATTCACTAAACATAGAGAGAGAGAGAGAGAGAGACTTCACTATACATAATGGGAAAGAAGGCTTGAGACCTGACTTTACACTATTGTGCTTGAAATTCCATAGTTGACACCTCTGAGGGCAAAGATAAGGAACTAAAAATATTGTGTAAACAGTAAACTCTTTTTCTCAATTTTTATTTGTTCTTTAGTTTAAATAGCTTTTTAGGTGGCATGATTCTTAATTAATTAGAAACTGCATAATTTACTTTCATACTCTTTTGATTTAAGTGATTTACATATCATAGCCTCTAATCGATTAAACATTTTGTAATCTGCACATTATTGTTAGGCTTAAAATTATTTCTTTGGCATGATTGATTATAAACTAAAGATTTAGTGTTTGATATTCATTTGCTTTTGTGTAATTAATGGTCGATTATATCATTTGTTTCATGCAAAGTATGTTCTGCTAAGGCGACGCCTCATCGTTGAGTCACTGCCTTAACTTATTATAGCGACTCATTGTCGCCTCAGTATCCTAGAGGCGATGCCTCACTAATGAGGTGCTGGCATGACAGATTATGGTTATCTCACTTTACTTTTCAACTTTTTTCTGTATTCTATATTCATTTACTTATTTTTGTGTCTCTAAATAAGTTATACGACCTAGGAATCTAGTAAGACGGTAAGAATTCGATCTTATTCATTTATTTTTGTTTACTAGATTTTTTTCTTTTCTTGTAGGTGTTTTGGTTATTTTAAATGGGGCTAACTTATAATTTAATGTACATGATTGAAGGGACAATATCATTATTGCTATTGCAATTTGTCATTTTCTTTAATTTATTCTTTTATGTGTGAAGGGATTGTAATTCATTTTTCCTCTCTCTATTTCTTTGCATGTGCATTTTAATTATTTAGTTATATTGCTTATTTTTATTATGTGTGGATGAATGGTCAATTGTGAATGGTGATGGTTACATGATGTGATGGATATAACTCAATTGCATGCAAAGTAGACTAATTAACAAACTTGAACCTAATTGTAAAAATTGGAACTTGTTTGGAGGTAACTGCAATTTGTATGTTAATAAAGAAATAATTAAATAATTAAAAATAATAACATATGAAACACAAATGGAGGCCAATCGAAAGGTTGGGTGGGCATTCCAAAAGCTCATATCCAGTTTTCAGACCTAGTCTTTGAGGACAGTTGCTGGGCTCCGTCCATGGAATCCATTTGCTGTATAAGTATCCCGGATCTCACCCGGGTGGTAACTCCATTCTCTGATCTAGTACTAAAAGGCTTGTGATTGTATTCCTAGTGGTCCCTGAGCCCGCACAGTGCCATGGTCGCCAAACACTTAGGTGCGCGCTGAACCCTGCCGCCTACATTAGCATAAGTGTTGGGAAACCTAAAGGGAGCAATCAAGCACTATCTATTCTGCTCAAAACATAACTTAAGTTTTACATAACTTTTAGATGCTTAAAACACTACAAAAATAGTATGTCACATAAAACTATAGAAAAATGAGTCCTTGGAAATGTCAAAATCTGGATTCACTTTCTAAACAAAATTTATAACTCTACTGCTTATCTTTCCATATTATTTTATATCGTTCCAATCCAATATCAATAGACGAAGTTATGACCAAAATTTCAAAGTATCCTTCATTTAAGTGAATTAGAACTTCAAGAATAGATGTTCACTTGGAGTGTATAAGCTAACCTTGAAATCTTCAATAAGGACTAAACCCACTATTATCAAGCATTCAAATATTATTGGAGACTTATTAACCCTTGAACTAGTGATTCCAATTTTGCTAATGTCCATGTTAAATTGCCCAACTTTAGAGGGACCTAGGATCATATCAAACACAGAAATTATGTTAACATTATTGTTTATACTAACTTAAGTTATTTATGGGTTTGATCTAGAATTTGGATATGTATATGGTAGTTATTTATCTAGTTTAGAGCAGGATTAGCCTAATTAGTTATTTATTTAGATTCTAATTCTTGTATTAGAGAGGCATATATATACCTTATTTTTAATAATAAAGATCATCATATTCATTCACAAAAAATACAAACTATTTTTCTATAAGATTTATAACTGTTCTTCACTTTAACTTTTATTGATCCTTATGATCATGTTTTCGATAAAACAAACCTCCTATTAACTTCAATTTTAATAGGTTAGAAGGGTTAGAACCTGTTTGTAGTCTTATTTATCACTTTGAGCTGATAACAAATCATTTATTCACTTATTTCTTACATTTGTGATCTTGTAATTCACTCAGAGAACCCATTCTAAATTAAATGAAGGATTTTTTTATAAATTTTATTTGGTAAACATCCTTTTTGGCACTCTTAGTAGGACCTTAACTAGTGCAAATAAGAAAATGAAAGAAAAATAAGATATTGAATAAAACTTTCAGTATTGACAAGACCTCTATTGGAGGTATAAGGGGCGACAGAGCTTCCACCACTAGCCCACTAAGTTCAAGTTAGGAGAACATATGGATTTGAGGAAAGGTACGCTAGGGATACGCTACCTCATAAGTAATCAATATTGAGTCGTGAAGATTGGAGCTCTTAAGAGATGAGGACTCTTAAAAAAATCACTCCATGTTCAATGATTTAGTCAACCAAATGTCTACTATTCAATAAATTAATCAATGAGGGAACATTTTAAAGGCCATCATTTCAGAGATCTCTTTGAAAGAAAGTATGTGTAGAGGCACAATGAAAATGCGGAATTTAAAATTTTTCATTGCATGCAACATTTGCATCAAACACTAAACACTTTCAAGCCCATAGATCTTATCACATGCACTCTTACATAGCTAAACATGCACCAAGGACAACATAGCATCAATAAATCAACCAAGTCATGCTTTCAAAAACAAGACCTAACAACTAAGGGATTTAGTAACACTTACATAACTCCCTAGTTGGTAGCACGCTCGGCAAGCTTTGGTTGGTGTTGATCTACAAGCTCCGAGCTCCCCAAATGTGAAGCCTCTAGCTTGGTACACACGAGTTGGCGAGGAAGACTTCCAAGGATGGTATTGCTCTTTCCATAAGCCTCTTCTCTTGGACCCAAAGTGCTTGCAAGAACTTCACCAAGCTAGGATGTATGGGACAAAGCCTTCAATGGATGATGTACTAGAAGTAGAAAGTACACAACACTTGTGTATTGTTTGATATCTCTACACTTGAAGTGTAATAAGGAAGAAGACTCTCTCAATCCTTTTCTCTCTTTTGCTTAATAGCAAAAACTCTCTAACTTGTGTAAATGAAGTTATGACTTAGCTCTCTCTACAAACTCCACTAACTATATCAATAAAGCTAATATGATAATAGTTTATGTATTGAGTGTCTCACACTCAATTCACATGCATAAAGAGTGAGAGAGTTATCTCTACACTCTCCACTAACTATATCAATAAAGCTAATATGATAATAGTTTATGTGTTGAGTGTCTCGTACTCAATTCACATGCATAAGGAGTGAGAGAGTTCTCTCTACACTCTCCATTAACTCAAATAAAACCAACATTATTTAATTAGCTACCGCTTGAGTATCTCACACTCAAGTCACATGCAATGCTATAGCTTGAGTGTCTCACACTCAAGCTATATGCATGTCTTGGCTTTATTGTGAGTGGGAGGTGTTTGGTTGCTTGGATAACCTTAGCCTTGATATCCATTAACACTTAATGGATATGGGCTAAGGCTATGGGCACATGGGCTTCTCTACACACTTAGAGAAGGCCCACCCGTACCTATCCAACAAATGGGCTCATTTAAAACTCTTTTAAATGAAGCCTATGCACAAGTCCATTTATAAATGAGCTAGGTCCATCTCATGGGCCATGTTGAACATGTAGGCTTATTTAAACTCTTTAAATGAAGCCCAAGTATAAGTCCATAATGTCAATAAGCTAGGTCCATGATGAGTGTGAAAAACATTAGTTTTAAGCACTCTATTTTATTGCATCTTAGGCTTAGTAGTTGCATTGTTAGTTAGTTTTTTTAGTTAATTTAGTTTGTTTTATTATTTTGTTTTAATTAGTAGGATTTAGTTGTTTTTAGATAATTTCTTTTGTATTTTGTTTTATAGGATGTATTGGGATAAAGATTGGATCAATCCTTGAAGTTTGGATAGGCTAAGGACTCAAGATAAGGAGTTGTCTACATTGGGGATGAGCATGGCCGTGCATGTTTGTTGCATGGCCATACCTGAAAGTTATTTTTTGCCAAGTTACAGAGTGGCACGGCCATGCCAAAATCGAGCAAAGCTGTGCCAGACACAGAGCTCAGCCAGAAGTTGTTTCTTGCCCACCCATGCCTGACTTATGTGACAGCCCACAAAATGATAATTTTTAGCTGAAGATTAAATAGAAAGGGACTTATCTTTTATCCTTTGATTAGATAGAGTTTGAGAGGGGTTAGATTACCTTTCTCATTAGGTCTTTAGGTCTATAAATAGGACCATTTCATGTTCATTTAGGGGTTGTTCTTGTTTTTGGATTCTACTTTTGTTCCCATTTTTCTTTAGCTTCTATTTCAGAATACATTTTCATTTGTTTAGTTCATAGTATAAGTGATACTTGGCTTGAAGTTAGAAGAGCAAGGCTTCTTGACGTCATTGAAAAGGGATTTTTCTTGTATCACTCTTTTAATTATTTAATTATGTTCAGATTTGTTTTCTTTTCTTTTTAACATGAGTAACTAGATCTTTTCTAGGGTTCTTACTCTAAATTGACCATGTGCTTATTTTGATTATGTTAGGTTGCTAGATTTAATTCATTAGTTATTGTTGAACTCAATGATGTTTTAGGACTGATCAACCTAGAATTGAATCAACACTATGGGCTTAATCAAGAGATAAGTTCTGTAGGAAATGGAAATGATCTATTGGTTGCTTAGTTACTTGAGAGACAATTAAGTGAATCAATATTGATTAAAGGTTATGTTTAAAATTAGAATTAAAAGGCATTAGGTTGGTGAGAGCCGGTTAACTTAATTTTTATTAATCTTTAATTAATTATAGGTTTATCTGAGAGGAAAATCTATAGTTTCTAAGATCCCTTCAAAATGAATTAAAACTAGTGTAGACCTAGTTGTGTAATCAATCCTTTGAAATGGTCAATTGAGAATAAGGAACCCTAGCTTTTAAATTTTGCATTAAATTTGTGTTTTTACTTTTCTTAATTTAGTTTCTTTGAAATTTCAAACTCTATTTCGTTGTCTAAACAATCAAACATTGTGAGTACTACAGTATTCAACTTTAAATCTCTGTATGACGATACCTTTATTTACTACTTGATACGATTCTGTACGCTTGCAGATTAGTACACATCAGTTACAATTGACAGAGAATACATAGAATTTTCTCTCTCTCTCTCTACACACCAAAAATACTCTCTATATTTTTCTCTCATTCTTGTTCATCCCAGTGATACTTAGATTATGAAAACAATAGTCTTTGCTCTAGTAGTCAAGGCTTCGATC
>CATIWO010309676.1:0-10186 GCA_949673435.1 Macaranga tanarius
TTTGTGTTGCTACTACTACTGCTGTATCTTTCACCTTTTTCTTTTCCGGACTGTGATCCGAGGATATGTAAACCCTGTATTATAAGTAACAGCATTTAGTACTCTGATTATATATTGATGTATATATTCATATTATGATGGATATGAGATGTATGATCATGGATGAATCTAGTTATATATGTGATCAATGATGAAATGAATGGATGTAGTAACATTAAGTAAATATCCAATAAAATTTTAAACTGTACGTGTTTTAAATAGTGATACCAAGTGTATATATAACCTTACAAGCTCATTAAGCATGATATATGGATTAAGGAGGTAATTACTGTAGATAATTGTGTATAAATGGTTGTTTGAAGGATGAGGTGTGACAGCAGGCCCAAACATTAAATAGTCCACATGCTATTAAATTTATTTTTAGATATTTATTTATTTATTTTATTTGCATGTAAATATGGGTTGTAATGCATTTCTCCTCCCTCATTTCTTTGTATGTGCTTTTAATTTTAGTTGTTTTATTTTTATTGTTTTTATTTTGGTTTATTGTTGAATGGTGTGGATGTATGAATCAGACTAAAATTGCATGTAATTGGATTAATTAATAACTTGGGCTAAAACTAAAATTTAGAATTTGATTGATGCCCATTTGCATGTAATTAAAGGGATAATTAAATAATTAAAAATAATAAAACATAAAACACAAACGGAGGTCGATCGCAAGGTCAGGTGGGCCATTCAAAAGCCCATACCCAGTTTTCGGACCCAATCTCTGATGACGGTTGCTGGGCTCCCTCTGTGGGATCCAGTTGCTGTAAAAGTGTTCCCGGATTTCACCCGGGTGGCGACTCCATTCTCCGACCTAAGCCTATCAAGGCCCAAAGTTGTATTCCTAGTGGGCCCTGAGCCTGCACAGTGCCATGATTGCCGGACACTTGGGCGCGCGCTGAACCCCGCCGCCTACAGATATTACTAAAATAGTTCTCTTATTAATATTATATTATTAGTTAACTATAACATTAACAAGCATTAGTAGTTTATTATTATAATTTTATTTTTTTATGTTTCAAAAGTCCTTAATGTTTATAAAAATAATAGTATAAGAGTTTAATAAAATAGAAATAATAGTAAGAGGACTGAATAAAATGAAATAAAAGAATAGGGATTCAATAAAATAAAATGTGAAAGTTGAGGGAGCAAGTGTTGGGGTTTTCCAAAAAAAAAAAAGAGAAAGAAAATCCATAATCCAAATTCATACTGTGCCGGTCCAGAATCAAAGTCTGAGGGCTAAACTATTTTCAACTTGATTTTTCAATAAATTTTATCTTCTCTTTTTACATACTCTGTTTTTTATATTTTTTTGATAATTATTACGTAGTTATTTTTTTATTTGCAGTGTGCTTTTGTAATTTTTTTAACAAAATTGTGTTAGTCTGTGTCAATTTTTATATTGTCTTTTAGAAATTCGATTTGTGTAAATTTTGCTAGAAACAAATCTTTGCAAGAAATCAGAGGATCCGTGCCTCTGCGTAGAGACATGTGCCCCAGTTTCACAGAGGCGTGCACCTCTGTGAGACAAAGAACAGAGGCGCACACCTCTACATTTCAAATTTTTTTCAAAAAGTTGATGGGCGGATGGCCATCAACCTATATTTCCTTCATTTTGCAACGTGCATGGCGTTGCTTTGTTTAATTTTTATATATAATATATACTTTTATTTTTATTTTATTTCTTTAATTTTATTTTTAGTATTTCTTTACTTTATTTTTTTTTATTTTAGTCGTTTATTTTTTTATTTGATGTTTTGTTTTTATTTGTTTTTACTTTATTTTTATTTTGATTATTTTTTTTGACTTGTTCACTTTGTGTAATATTTTATTTTATTTTCTTGGTAATTTCATTAATTAGGCACGCATAATTTAAATTTAAATACTTATTTGTTAATTTATTTGGGTTATTTGATATTTTTAATTAATTCTTAGACTTTAATTTTTATGTAGATAATTAAGTTATAATTTGATTACTGATTATTTTTATTTTTATTTTGTATTCACTTTTTTTATATTTTTGTAGGTTGTTCATTATTTTTCTTGGGAAATTTAACCTATGATTTGTACTACATGTCTATATATTAGGTAGCCCATGGATTATTAAATTTATTTTTTAATATTTAGTCCATTTAAATTGTGTTTTATTTATTTTTATTTTATTTGCATAAAATGGGCTGGAACACATTTCTCCTCCCTCCATTTCTTTGTATGTTTTGTTTTTATTTTTATTTGTTGTTTTATTGTGAATTGTGGAATGGTGTGTGAATGAATGGACTAAGGACCAAATTGGATTAAACAGACATTTGTATATAAATAAATGGATAATTAAATAATTAAAAATAATAAAACACAAAACATAAACGGAGGCCGATCGCAAGGTCGGGTGGACCATTCAAAAACTTATACCCAGTTTCTAAATCCAATCTCTGAGGACGGTTGCTGGACTCCCTCCGTAGGATTCAGTTACTGTAAAAGTATTACTAGATTTCACCCGGGTAGCGACTCTATTATCCGACCAAAGCCCATCAAAAGGTCCAATTTGTACTCTTAGTGGGCCCTGAGTCTGCGTAGTGCCGTAGTCACCAAACACTTGGACGTGCGCTGAACCCCGCTGCCTACACTTATTATAATAAATTAATCAGCAATAAAATTTAATTTAAAGAGTTTTTTTTTTATTTTAATAGACAACCGTGCATCGTAAAATTTTAAATATATTTTTAAACACTTTTTAGACATTTAAAAAAAACAAAACAAAAAATTTATTATTAATTAAAAAGATAAAATTTTATTAAAAATAAACAATATTATTACTTTGTTCACTTTCAATTTCTCATATTCAAGCATCATAATTTGGTGTATAGTTTATATTAGTTTTAAAATTGTTATATTAATTGTTTCAACTTGATTACATGTTATTATTGTTCGCCAATTGATTTTATAATTTAAGAATATTCTTTAATGAAACAACGGAATATTTGTTTGTTAAATTTAAGAATTAATTTTCTATAATATAAATTTAAAAATTGTTATATTATTTTTTTTTAACTTTATATTTTGCAGTCAATTGCTAAAAAATTAAAGAAATTTATGTAAATTTTGATAAAAATAGCAAAAGATCGAACTTTTGTTTATTTGGTATTTTGTGTTATTCAACTGATGGATTTAACATAACAGCTATTGGGTTTATATTTGACATTTCAAAAAAATAATATACATTTATTTTTTTTAATCTAATGGTTAAAAATTTGTAGGTGTTCCTACATTCAATAGGGGTAAGCATGGTTTAATCAACCGAATCATAGAGTAAAATACTAAACTAAACTATATTGTAAATTAATTATATTGGTTAACCAATTAAACTAGTTCGTTTATATCAGTCTGTTTATTTTTTATTCATAATCATTTTTATTGTATTTAGTATTAAATTCACCGTAAAAACTACATGCTTCTTAATTTAAAATTATAAAAAATATTGTCTATAAACCATTTGTATTATAATAAGAAACAATAAAGTTATATTAATAAAAATCAAATCATTTACAATTTATTATTCACTAGTTAATAAAATTTTTTATATAAATTACAAGTGATTTGGTTTTATATTTTGTTACTACAAAATATGTGTCACACCCATGTACTAATACATATCCATTTATCATGCATTTCATTTGCATGTTATATATTTTGAGTGAATTAAGATAGCATAATTGAATTAAAATAGGATAAGCTTGTATAGTTGAGCTAGGCTTAGAATTGAATTGAGGTTAGTACTTAGTTAAGGAGAACGAATTTTTAAATTTTGATGACATTCAAATTGTGTAAAATTAAGTGAGAATAAATAATATGAAGTCAAATTGAAGTTAAATTGAGGACTAAAGTGTCGAGGAAAGGTGTTGACTCGATTATAGAGAATAAATGGCTTAAATGAAACAATTAGAAGCTTGAGGGTTTATGGATAACTTAACCATTTCATTAAGGGCCTAAAAGGTTATTTTTCAACTTTTCTTAATTATTAAGTCTAGGAACATCCTTAAATTCGTTCTCATTAGTTTATATACATATATGTTTGGAGTTAAATGAAGAAAAGGAAAGAAAAACACAAGAAAATAGAAAAGGAGAAAAGAAACCTAAAAAAAATTCTTAATCTCTTCAAGTGGGAGCTGATTTTTCAAGGAGAGTTTAATAGCCTAAACCTTTTCCAGGCCATAATCATCCTTCCTAGAGGCTGAAGTGATTCAATTGGTAAGTAATTTATAAGTTTTGCTTGATTTGAGCTAGGGTTGTATGTTGCAGTTTTCGGGTTCTTAATTCATGTAATTTCAGTCTTTATGTGTTCATTATAACTTGAGTTAGGAAGCTCTAAATTGAGTATAGTTTGATTATATAAAAACTTTAAAGAGTCCTTTATAACTTTCTAGTTTTGAGGTTGAGCTGATTTGCCCTGTAACATAGTCGAACGAAGATGTATATTTTATTGCTTAATCTGTCAGGAAGTTTGACCTAGTTGTATTTAGCTGCTTTTAGCTCTTTTTTTGGTTGTTCAATTGAAGTGAAATTTTTATAAGATATTATAGACACATAGATATAAGAGTGTTTCAAATTTGAGCTTCCAATTCAATTTCTAAATTTCACAGCAATTTCTCAAAATTCGCCCTGAAAGTTGTCCCTTTATAATAGTTAAACTGCTTTTGTATAATTAGTAAGTTGGCAAGTTTTTTCATATCATTTGGGGGATGCATAATAGAAAATAATGAAATTTCAATATTTTGATGAATTATAAATGAAATTGATATAATTAGGTGCTGGAAAATGAAAGGGAGTTGCAAGTGGGAAGCAGAACTTTTGTCGAGCAGCTTGTGTGCAATTTAGGCTACTTTTAAGTGAGTAGATGTTCAAGTCCTTATAAATATATTTTTTTTATATCAGCAATAAAAATGAGCTTTTTATGTTGCTTTATGAACCTAATTTGATGTTTTTGAATTGTTCTAATTTAGCTAATTGTTACTTGAATTATTCAAGCTTTGAAGCAATAAAATGGTTTTAAACTCATAAGTTAAAGGTGTTACTATATTATGTTTTTGTTCTAAAATTTGAATGAGATTTATTTCAACTACTTGATCATTTAAATGAGTTTATTATCATATTGGTGTTATTCCTTTGAATTTTGATGAGAAGTGGTTGATTTTGAATACTCCAATGAACTACAAATGTGATGGAATGATTTTGACTAATTATGAGATGAAATTATATTTTTAATATTGTTTTATGAAACTAAAATGATGTATTAGAATGGTTTAAATTCAGCCTTGTTGATATTTGATAATATGATTTAAGAATATTTTAATTACTTAATGATTTGAGATTAACTTGGTTTTCTTATTTTGGATTATGATGAGTAGTGTTTGAATTTAAATACTTTTGTTGAACAATGATTGTAAAATAAATGCTCGACTAGTTATTTGAAGGAAATAGTATTTGGTTTGTGTATTATCACCCTATATGAGTTGTGTGGATGTGATGAGATGATACATGCACATTTGAGATTAGTTTGGTTGCTATTGCGCAATAGACAACAGGGCTCATGATTACAGGACGGTGAAGGAAGAAGGGGTGTACCGTACTAATGTAGTCGAAGGGTTAGCTGTCAAGTGTGCCTCTATATTGAGTTTGTGATTGCTTGTACGTTATGGCCAGTTGTGATGATTGTTATAGGGATGGTTAATACATATACAATATTGTATTAATATTTTGCAAGGGCATGTGTTTTACTTGGCTAAGTTTTGAATAAGTTTGAAAGTAAAAATAGTTCTAATGTTTCAAGTGGATTAAAATATGATTTCAAATAATATATTATTCAGATTTGAGAAATTTAAGGTGTTTGTTTTAACCAAATTGTTTTATGCTTGATTATCTATTCACTGAGTATTTTTATACTCATTTTGCATTTTTTTCTAAATCTTTCTAGATAGCAGGTCTTGATAGTGGACATTTGAGCATAGAGTAAGTTTAGTAGACTTGCTATGTAAGGTTGACTTCATGCTCCTCATCTTGGTGTTGCTCTCATTTCGGTGACCATTATTTTGTATACTTCTAGTGTATAACTCTTATAAATGTATTTTGTAAACTACATACTAAATTGTTTATTAACATTATTTTTACTAGTAATTTAAATTTATAATTTAAATTTTCTTTTAATATATTTATATTTACAAAGTTTGCTTTCTATTAAATAAGATGAGTTTTATTAAAAATGAATTCAAAAGTTTGAGAAAAAGTAAATTTTAGTGTCCATCTCGTGTTACGTAAGATGAAATGAGATACTAACCGTCCACCTCGGGCTATAGGAGTCGGGGTGTGACAATATGTGTGTGCATATACATATATATTATCATTATCTAGGCATAGAAAACCTTCTAAATCATATTATTAAAAATTTAATTTCTTTTACAATATTTATAGCTTATTAACAGATTAATTAAAATATTTTTATATATTTGATCGGATCTATTAATCATGATTTTATAAAATATATAACATAAACTAAACAATTATTTACCAAACTGGTTTTAAAAACTGTAACGAAATTAAATTATCAGTCCGGTTAATCAATTTTGGGATTAATTTTTTAATTTTTTAATTTTTATTCCAGGTATTTTGTTTGCTGACCTTCATGCCATTACAAAAGGCTCCCTACCTTAACTGTCGAAAAAAGATGCTTAAAAAAAAAAAAACGGACATCGCTTTCGCCGCGCTTTTTTGTTTGCTTGGATAAGGTTATTTCGTGGCCCAAATATTTAAAGAGGCTCTGTACACTTTAAAAAGTTGGTGAAGTTGGGCCAAATTTTGGCCCATCTTTTAATTACATCTTTGTGTTCCCTTTAGTGGGTCCTTGTTCACTTTTTTATTTTTTCTTCCATTTCTCTCTGTTTTTTTTAAAAACAATTTATTTTATTTTCTCTACATCCATATTTATCCATTATCCATTGAATTTAATATAACCAAATAACAAACATTCTTTCATAATATTAAAAATCAATGAATTTAGAATGGTGAAATTTTCATATTAATTTTTAAATCATTTATATAATGTATAATGAATGTTTATTATGATTTATTTTTTCTCAAAAAAATTATAATGATATTTTAATTTAAACATGTCACGTTGTTTTTATCAATTAAAATAAATATGTATATAATATAACTCATTGCTGCTTACATATTTAAATATAAATTAGAAAAATATTTTTACCTCACCTATATTATATATTGTTTACCTAACATCAAACATAATAAATATGTAATTGCTTAAGAGATTAATATTGTGACACATATATTTTATGTAAATTATCTCAATTTGCACAAATTACACATCACTTAAACAACTTGTTGCCACTGTATATTTAGGCTGCCCTGCGTGGCATGGCGGCTAGGCGAAGAGATTAGTGAAAATTCAACTGAGACATGTGATTAATTAAGGAATTGGTCCAATATATAACTTGTAAGGTATTAATAACAAAATAATTTATGCATTTATTCAATATTAGTCTAATTCAAATTTGAAGTATATATTGCTCATTTCCATTTTTAAAAGGTGAATTCACAAGTATGAGTCCTTTCTTTTATTTTTTATGTCAATTTAAAAAAAATCAAAGCAACCAAATATATTTTTATTGTGAAATATTTATGTTACGTTAATGAAATATAATATGTTTGGTATACCAGATTTTGGCACATTTATAAATAAAATTTAATCAAGTGGCTAATTTTATATTATTCAGATTACATATGAAATTTGTTTATTTATTAGTATTGAAATCACATTAAAAATTGTAAAAAAAAATTAAATAATCAGATGACTATTAGCTTTGAATCCCTTAAATTCAAATTTTTTATATAAAGAAATATTTGTTAGAAGAATTTCATGCACCCAATAAAAAATAAATAATCAATAACTAGTAAAGTTTACATTTATTTTGCAAAAAGAGAAGTAAAGATGAGATGAAAAAAAGAATGGTGCTATCATAGTATCAAATCAGTATTAACAGAAAATATCAACCCTAACGTAAGGCAAAATCAAACCACCAACCCACAAAAACAAATTAATGTTGACACTGCTTATATATGAATCAAACCTAGCTAAAGTGACTTCTAATTAGTTTATAATTATACAGCTTCTATTTTTTTTTTTTCAATTATTAAGCTTAAAATGGAAGCGACATGTTAAAACTTTTGTGCAAAGATTGACAATATAATGTTAATATAAAATTATTTATGGCGATACACCAAAAAGGAAAATTGTGTTTATATTATACACATACTTCGGTGGATATGATTATGATTAGTTATAATAATATCTTAATACGGGGTTAATAAAAAGGTGTCTATATAATCATTTATTTAATCCAACTTCATTGTATGAGTTTTTTGATTTTTTTTTTCCAACATTTGGTTGGTGCATATTAACTATACTTATTACTTCGACATGATTGTGGAGCAAGTTTGCATCATAGTTACAAAACATTCATAAGCTACGTTAATTATAAAATGATTTATTAGTTAATGTTTTGTAATAACGTGTAATGAATTAACATTAACCCAATTATAAGAAAAAATTTTATATTTTACCCTTTCCAACTTCATGATTTTTACCCTTATAAAAAGCATAATTAAGTCTTATAGTTAGTGTATACATGTCAATTATCAAGTTTTCTTAAATACACGCTTGATTTGGAATTCAGCACATACAAATCTACATGACACTAAGCTATACCTAATTAGCTATAACATAAACATAAATAATTAAATGAAGATTAATAAGTGCTCAAGGGATTCACCACTACTATACAATTGGTTAATTGGCTAGTTAAATAATTATAAAGTGGGCACTACTTATATTGGCTCTGGATTGAATTGGCAGTCACTACAAATACAATTGTTTTAAGGTTGTTAAAAAAAATGATATATACTTTTAGAAGCACACGTAATTATATATGGAGGATTATGCATAATATTATAGTAATGACATTGAATTGAAATTTGAAAATTGAAAATGATTATAAAGCAAAGCACAGCCATAACTTGCTCCAGCATACATATTTCAGGATATGGATGGGATACTTAAGGTGTCGGCAATTACCCACATAAGTTTTGTTTTAATGATGGCTATTGATTCGTATTCTTTTGTCTTTTAGCTTTGGCTTTGGCATTCATATCCACCGGTGGCTGGCTAGGCTTCACTAATGTGTGTATATATAATATTATATAATGTCTTTTTCTTTATTTGTGTTTTTTCCTCACTTGTATGAAATTATATATATATATTTTTAATAATTTTACTTTATGTTTGTAACATTTGAAATATTAAATATTAAACTATAATATATAATTAAGAATTATTTCAAATCATCATTGACTATTCATTTAAATTTATCGCGAATTTGTTACAAATTGATATTAAGAAAATTTCACATAATTATTAAATAAAAATATTACCCATATACAAATATATGATTAAATTATTGACATTCAACTATAGCATCAATATGAGTTTTAAAAAATAGTATTAAGATTTTATGATTTTTATTTTAAGAGCACTTTAATTTTTTAAAGTAATAAAATTAATTTATTATAAATCACAAAGTTAAAACATTAATTAATAAAGAGTCAATCAACAATAATTTAGCTTTAGCTAATGTAATTTTCATTGTTTTTATTATATTAATAAAATAACTTTTAAAATTTTTTTATGAGTGCAATTTATTCCCATATAAGAAATTTTCTTATGAATAAAAACCAAGCTCAGTATTTATTAAATGAAAGTAGGTCCAAAAAAAAAGACCAGAAAATTTGATGCTAGCAAATAAGTGGCGGAACCAGGGGACCATTGCTCCTCTAAACCAACTAAAATTCATTAAATTCTGTTTAAATTTATATTTCTGTCGTAATATTTAATACGTAGAATATTTTTATTTGAAAATAATATTAAAACGTTAGAAGAAAACAATTGTAATAAAAGGGCACGTGCTCCAATAACTCTGACAATTACGTACAGTATCCCAAGAGAGAGACCAAAAAGAGCCGGCTCTGACCAGCGACCATTGAAGCTGCTTTGCTCTGTTCCCAACACATTGCAAAA
>CATIWO010309680.1:0-11984 GCA_949673435.1 Macaranga tanarius
AAGTTAAAAAACTGAAAATAACTGAACCGACCGATTCATATATATATTTATTAAAAAAATATAAAATAAAATATATTAATTAGAAAAAATTATATATAAATATTAAAATTATAAATAAAAATATTTTTTTAGTTATATAATTAAAGAACAAGCTTAAAAAATTATAAAATATTAAATAAAAAATAAAAATTTTATTTAAAAAATAAATCGGTTAACCGACCGAAACGAACCGAGTTGGTTCGGTTAATTTCGGTTTCTCTCTGGTTCGGTTCAGTTTCGGTCAGAAATATCCCTAGGTCGGTTTTGGTGGTTCTTTGACCGAACCGACCGATGCACACCCCTAGGCCCAATTGGTTTAGTTGGGTTCGTTAAAATATCACAAATGTCTTAGTTTGACCAAAATATTTCAAAATTATGGTCGGTTTTTTTATTTTATTTTTAATCGATATATGTTTCACATATAATTCTTTTTTTATTTTTTTATTTTTTTTATTTTTCTTTGCAGACGGTTTTATTTACTTTGTTTTTGTATTTCTTGTTGGTTTTCGGTATTCTGTTCCCTTCTAGTTTTCGTTTTAGGGTTTTTAATTCATTAGTGTTAGTTCTTTTATTCTCTTTTTCGTTCTCTTTTCAAGTCTTTTTTGCTAGTTTTCATTATTTTTTTTGTTTTTCTTTCTTCTCCTTGCTTGATTTTTTTTTTTTTTCAAATTTGGGTTGTTTTTGGTTAATGTCTTATTGTGATTTGCATTTTTATTCTGAGATTTTAAAAGAAATGAAAGAAAGTGATAAGATAAGATGGAAGTAGATGCTCCTTCTTCAACTATTGTTTATTTGAGAAACCTGTTTCTCCTACTCATGCGAAGAAGAAGAGAAGTGATAGATCTGAAAAGAATAGGAAGTCTAGTTTTGATTCAAGTTTTATTAAGAGAGATCTTGGTTCTAAAAAAAAATAGTAAGTTTAGTTGTTGGTTTTTTGAGGTTCTTTTTTGGTTCCTTTGAGGTTGCTTTGTTTACTATATGTAAAATGGGGTAAATAGAGGTATTTGGAAATTGGTTATTTTGAGTTTGCTTTCAGGTTATTATCTATATGTTATGCTCGCATAAAGTTCTTAAGGATTTAGGCTGTTATGGGGTTACTTTGAGTTTACTTTCAGATTGCTTTGAGGTTACTAGAGGGTTGTTTTAATGTTATTTTGAGGTTGCTTTCAGGTTGTCCTTTTTGGTTGATGTTTGGAAGGTTGAAATGTGGTTATTTTGAGGATGTTTTGTGATTGTTGTTGTTGTAAAGTTTTACAGCAATAAGGAATATATGTTTTTTATTTTTTGAATTTATTTTGCATCTGATTTATATTACAATCAGGAAGAACAATTTATAATTTTATATTTTTATGAAAATTTATTGAAATTTTGAAGATATATTAAGAGAAGAATGCAAATGTGATTGATATATACCTCGAATATGAATGATAGAGCTTTGAGATTGATATGTACATCGAATGTCTATTGTCATTAAAATTGATATGTCTTTCTTTTTCGATTGATCTCGTTTTCTAATTGTTCAAAATTTGTATATGTGAAATTTTCTTGGAGGTATTATGGTTGTTTGGTATATATTTTTCTCTAGATTTGTTTGCAGAGAGGTGATCAAAACTTGCTCTCCCTAGGATTCTAGGCCAGTCTTCTTATAGAGGAGCTTGAGTGTTGAAGCTATAATTAGAGGTCCTGTTGATCCACATGCGAGAGTTGAAAATTTGAGCCTGCTTTTCAAGGTGGCAGATAGGAAGGTAAGTTGTCTTCAAAGTTGGTGGTGATCTATGCTACTTTTGAAAATGGTAGACAAGAGTAGTTGGTGATGGGTCACACCACTTATCTTCAGCTGCATGGAGGAGCTGGATGGCAGACAAAATAATAGTCTGTAATAATTATATTTTTACTTTTTTACTTTTTTTTTATCTCTGCATTTGGCAGGTAGTAGTAACCTTTTACACATAATAACTTTTACAAATTATTTTACTACAATGGTAAAAGTAATCTATGGTTTAAAATTTTTAATTGGTGGGAAAATATTAAAACAATCATCTTCATTATCATCGACTAAGTTAATTGATGAGTACAAATCTGCAAGCGTACAGAATCATTACAAGTAATAAATAAGATATCGTCCCACAGAGATTAAAAATTGAATATTGAAATAATCACTATGTTTGATTGTTTAGACACCGAAATAGAGTTTGGATTTTTTAGAACTAAAACTAAATCAAAATAAAGAAAAAATCAAATTCAAACAAATTTTAAAAGCTAGAGCTCTTACTCTCAATTATGACCATTTCTTAAGATCGATTAACCAACTAAGTCTAGTTAATCCTAATTTATTTTGAAGGGATCTTAGAAACCATAAATCTTCCTCTCAAATAAACCTATGATTAATTGAGAATAAATTAACACTAAGTTTTATGGCTCTCACCAACCTAATGTCTTTTAAATCCAATTTTAAAACACAATCTTTTAATCAATATTAACCACTTAACTGTCTCTCAACTAATTAAGCAATTAATAGGTTATTGTTTAATCCTACAAAACTTATCTCTCAGTCAAGCTCTATAGTGTCAATTCAATCTCAGGGTGATCAGTCCTAAAATGACATTACGCACAATAATAACCAATGAATTAGAACTAACAACCTAACATTAATCATAATAGGTGTGACGCCCTCACTACCATCAACTCCATGAGTAAACATAACTAGGGAATTAATGATAATAAAGGTGTTACTTCTACAATCAGAAAGAATCTCTTAGCAATTAAAATTTTTCACTTGCTTAATACTAGAATCTTAATCTATTATATGATGCTAACTTCATATGAACATTTCATAATTTATTACCATTCATTCTTGTAAAACTGTAAGTACATGTTAGTGGACATTTATACTATATCCTTATTTCTGCTTAAGACAGTTCACAATCACAATTATATAATTTCCTGTGATATTTTTCCATAATCAAGTACTCATAATACACACAGATGGCAAGGATACTCTTAATATCATAACAACTTATAAATATAATAATAATAATAATAATAATAATATTAGTAGTACAACATATCAATCATCTATGATAAAAAAATATATATACATCATATACAAAGGTGAGAGTACCAAATGCCAATGAAAATAATAACCTAATACATAGGTATCTATGGGCATAGTATCTCTCTCTCATAGTCGGGACTCTGGCCGACATAATCAACAAGATGATGGTAGTGGTGAACTGACAGCTCCAACCCTCACCATACCCTCCGACCTCTCTAGCCCTATGGGTTAAAAATATCCCAATAATAGCACATGGGTGTCTAAAGGCCTCTAGCAAAAATCCCAAAAAGCCAAAATATGTAGATGTGAAATCCGCATCACACCCAAGAGAGGGTGACCTGAGCATCAGTGGAGGTGGCGTATAGGACGCGGAAAGTCATGCATACACCATCCAAATGATCCTCGCGGATGGCAAACAATAGGACCTCCGCCCTTATGGGCTGAACCATAATCTGGAACACTAGCTTGACATCTGAATCATGATGCACAATATATCGTACAAGGGTCTCTGCCTCTGTAATCTCGTAAACCATCGTGGCCCAATAAATAGCCATCTCTTCCTCTAGTACTAACTACTATCTTAATCTGGAAAAAATCATTTTTATAAAACAGTGGTGAGTAATTTCACAAGAAATTACTCAGTGAGTAGCTAAAATATCTTTAGTTGCAAAACATTAAACCAAAACAATTTTGAACCATATTCCCAGCAATAATCTCAAAACTGTTAAATTCTCATAAATGATTACAATTTATTAAAATACCCTTTTCAAGGAAATATACTTTAATTCCCCAAAATATTTAATAAAAGATCCCATCACCTGAGAATCATTTAAAGATTTTCATAAATAATATAAATAAACATCCACTCGAATCTTTAAGTCAATATAAATACCACTTCAAACAACTTTAAATACATTAAAGATTTTCATTTCCTCAATCCATAAATAATACATAATTTAATAAAAAAATAATTTAAAGCATCATATTCATGATTTGATTTCTTTAATAGTTATTCCATTCAATTATCTCAAGAGTTGAGAATTTTATTCATTGAATGTTCTTATCAGGTGCATCTTTCTCAACTTGTAATTCATATAAATATTATTCATAGATAATATATTCTCCCAACTCTTCTCAGAAATAATATACAAGAATCAAACTCTCTCTCATAATCATCTCAATTCTTTTTCTCATAGCCCACACTAACCAATTCACATGATCATTCACGAGATCATTCACAATACCTCATATGCATATGGTAAAACCACAAGGATTCGCCCCAAAGGTACCTCTGAATCCCTACGCTGTCCCAAAGACAGTTATAATTCGAGTAGCAAGCTCCTCTTATATATACATATATATCACCAACCCTTACTTATCATAAATAATCTTTATATAATATTCATAACATTTGTAAGGGTATAATTATATCATTTTGATATTCGTTTACATGCATTCACAGAGATTCTAAACTTTGATTTCCTTTCCATACATAATTTAGTCTCTTTATCTGAGACTTATAAATCTCATGTTATTTTATCAATAGAAAGTGTTTTTGAATCATTTTTATATTCTAGTACATTATTACAATGTTTGATTCAAGTTACCATTCGAAAAAAATTGAAGTTTAAGTCAAACGGGTCATGAAACAGTGCATAGGGGCGTGTGCATGAGCCATAGAGGGACCAAACCTAGCCATAGAGGCATGTGCCCCTGTGCAGAGGTGCCAGCCTTTGTACAGAGGCACCCGTCTCTTTATCCTGTAGATGCACACCTATTCGATCAGGTGTACGCCTCTACACTTCTGGAACACAAATTTCAGAGAAAAATTTGTAGAATGTTTAGTTCAAAACTCAATTTAACAACACCAGATGATCATATATCATGCATATAACTTCAAAACACTATCAAACATGCTTAAAACTACTTAGATCATTCTAGATCTAAAGAAAAGCATCAAACCCTAACATTTATATCCAAAAATGGCTTAAAAATCAAAACTTAAGATAAAAAGCCATAAAAACTTTAACCACTCACTGATTTCTCCAGCCAAAGTTCCAAATTCATCTCTGGTTTCCTCTAGATTTTGAGTTTCAAGTTCAGAGCTCCTCCTTCTTTCCTTTTTCTTCTTTTTTCTTCTCTTCTTTTTTTCTTTTCTCTTCTTCCTCCTCCTTCCCGTACCGTAGCCATGTTTTTCCTCTGCATAACTAACCACTTCACTTACCTCTATCCACTTTGATCCTCAATCTTTCCTTCTTTTCCTTCTAACCTCATTTACTTATATTCATTTCAATTACATCCTAACTTTCTTTCAATTTTATCCTTCCAAAAATTCCATTTAATATAATTAAACTTTATTTCTTATATTTTATTCTTAACATTTCTTACCATAATAAAATATTAACTCTCACCAATATCAATTTAATAAAAATCAACTTCTTAATTATTTACCTGAAATAATAATAATTAACTCCAATCAACACTAATTTAATATAATCGAATAATCCTTAATTATCATTAACTGTAATTAATCAGATTCAAGGACACGGATGTTACAATAGGCACATGGTCAAATTGGAATAAGAACCCTAAAAAAAATTTAGCCACTCATATTAAAAAGAAAAGAAAGAGATGAAGAAATGAAGAAAACAAATCCAATCATTATAAATAATAAGAAAATTTTAATAAGAAAACCCCTTTCACAAAAGTGTAGAGAATGCTTGTTCTTCAAATCTTCAAATCAAATCCCTATTCTAATATGAGCAAAACATAAACTAAATAAAACTGTTCTGAAAAATAACAAAGAAATAAAAATCCAAGAACAACCTTAAATGAAAAATAAATGGTTCTATTTATAGACTTAGCTGCCTAATAAGAAAGGTCATTTAAAACCTTTCAAACTCTATCTAATCAAGAGCTTAAAGATTAGCTCAATCCTATCTAATCTTTAGCTTTAAATTTAATTCTGATTGGCTGCCACATCAACATGCATGGGTGCACAGAAAAGTGGCATGGCTATGTAAGAAAACAACCCTGAATCACCCGGAGATAGGCATGGGCGTGCAGACCTATAGCTTACTCTTCTCATGGATCAGGCACGACCATACAGGAAAATGGCATGGGCGTGCAGACATGATGCGATGATAACCTTCAAATTTAATCTCCAATCTTATCTTATCTCCATTTGCTATCTTCATCCTCTCCCAAATGCATCTTACAACCAAAAACTAAACAAAAATTATCTATTTAACATAAAAATAACTAAATCCTAAATACTTAAAATAAAATAATAAAATTAACTAAACTGACTAAAAACTTACTAAACATGCAACTACTACACCTAATATGCATAAAATAGAGTGCTCAAAATAAGTATTTTTCACACTCATCAAATTCTCCCACACTTGAGCCTTTGCTTTTCCTCAAGCAAAATAAGAAAACAACCTATTTATACAAAGAATCAACATCATTAGTAGTTCTTAACTTGAGGAACCACTCTAATCTCCCTTTAATACAAGGTTTACAACTAAAAATTAAAGCAATATCCCGTGGTCAAGAACATAACAATTACCAAGTGAAAAGCAAACTTTCTCATTGAATTCATGAAAAAGCATGATTAACAACTGAGAAAAATGAAAGAAAATAGGAACACAAACACTTAAGTAGTTCTTACATTAACAAAACTTAAAAGGCACACTATTTATTCCTTAAAATTTTCTTATTGTAGTATCCCCCACCTTTCCATATTACTTAATGTGGATACCTCAATAAAGCCTTTTGGATACTCATACCCTTTATAGAGCATTGGAGTATATATACGAGTTCGTTTTACGCTCCATCTTATTTAAGGATTATTTATTTTATTTTATTTATTCTTTTATCCATTTTTTTTGAAGACAACCGTGCCTATATAAAAATGAACAACACTCGAGAATGAAATTCCTACTTACAAGCATTTTTCTCAACTATTAAGAATCCTAGTTCAATCACTCAATGAAAAGAGTAAATATTAAGTTCATTAAAATTTAAAAATCCTTAACCACAAATTATTCCTCCAACTTAACAGTTAAAACAAAGCATTAAAAAGAGATTATTACACTTACTCAAGAAAAACACACCTAATGACACTAACTCTTAATAGAAATAGGCTTTAAAACTCAAGTAGAGGGTTGTTATTCATGTAAAGAAAAACTAAAATACAAACACAAACAAAAATAAAAAGGGAAAGTAGACTTCCCTAATCAGATGCATTTGAAGACGAGGTCTGTGGAACTATGAATTTAATAGATGGCTCTATTGATTCCTTTGTTCCCTTATTTTGAGAGATTAGTTATTTTAACTATTCCACTTTAGCTATCAAACCTTCCATTTGTATTAAACGTATCCTCTCATAATCTTCAATTTTGGTTACCACATCCACAAGCATATGTCCAATCCTTTAGTCTAAACGGTTTGCTACATCTTCTATTTTTTTTAATTTTCTCAAAATTCTCCTCAATTTTCTTCCTCTTCGCTGCTTTATTCTTCTTCCTTGCTTTGGCCCTACCATTTTTTTATTCAATCTCGCATCCCCATTAGCTATTTGGGGCTTGACATTTTCTTCTTTCTCTTCTTCACTAACATCATCAAAATTCTCTACCACATTTAGAAAAGGAACTTCTTTATGTCTTAAGGCAGTTTGCTACAGCTGATAGCATCTTCGACAGTCTGCATCCTCTAGTGCTCCTCAATCTATGATGATCTCAGCTCGGATCATGAAATCTTTATCAAACACCTCACGTTCCAATGGCTCAAATAGGGCGATTTTCCTTGGTACAAAATGCATGGCTAGGCCCATGACAATATGGCCCATATTTTATCCCTACATAACATACCACATCGTACAAAAAATAAAATATGTACTATTTACCCTACGGTTAGTATGCATATACCAAATTAAGAACAATTCATTAGGCGTAACTTTAGTGCTATCATTCTTACCAAAGATAGTATGTGCCATGAACTTATGTAGCATGCATGAGTGACTTTCAATTAAACCACTAATTATTGTATCATCATTATTTATTCTATCTCCATTAGTGATTTCAAACTAAAACTGACTCATGTTGAATTCGGGTAGAGGTTGACAAATACCTCCTTTAAAAAAATCAAAGATTACAGCCATGAGTTCATATTCAAAATTGTATTCCTTTCTAAGGAATCTACATGAAAACATTTTTTGCTCCTCATCTTTGATTTTTAATGTAGTGTAAAATTCAATGGTTAATTATAGGAATACATCATATTGCACTGTTTTCAATTTATGCCAACCTAGCTTTCTACACAAAGCATTCACATAGTCATGCATTCCAATTTCTTTCAAGATCTCATCATCAAAATACTTTGGCATGCACAAATTTCTTTTATTAAGAGAACAAAATCTCTTACCTTCTTCATCCGAGAGAATAGGGAAAAAGGCATCATTCTTATTTTTGAGATCAATTGGTTTAGCTCTCCTCTCCATTGGTGCCTTCCCTTTTCTATTTAGCCCTTGGCTATTGCTAGACATGCTATATGAACTCATCATGTAGTAAAGAAAATAAATACAAAGAAAATAGATGCAGAGAAATTGATGTAAAGGAATTAGGAATGAGTGTAGAGAATGTAGAAGATTTGAGAGTTAAACAATTCAATGCTTTAAATAGAAGATAACAATTGAAGTTTACAAAGATTGAAAGACTCAATTCCTATTCCTATCTTGAACATATAAGTTTTATTGAAAAAGAAACACCTAAAAATTCTAATAAGAAAAGGAATTTAAAAACAACACAACTTCTAAAAAAAACTAATATAAAAATAAATAAAACCAAAAATAAAAAAATTTAAATTTTTTTAATGTTTTCTCCCCCACACTTAAAACTTACAATGTCCTCATTACTTGAAAATTGATCCAAAATTCGTATACATAGCAAAAGCAGGTCGCACGCCCATGCCAAAATCACGCATGGGCGTGCCTTCCTTGCTTCTTTTTCTCTTGGCACAGAAGGGATCTGGCCTTTTCTCCTTTGCATCTAGCATAGCCTTGATCATGCACGGCCATACAGCATTTTGGCATGGTCGTGCCTAAAGTGAATTTCAGGCAGGACAACGATATGATTATGCTCTTAACCCACATACTTCATTGCAACATTTTAAATGAAGGGAAATGCAAATAATAAAATTAGAACTACAGAATATAGAAATGGAAACAACTTTATTAAAAGTTTAACATCACACACAAGTACATTCAAACTTAAAACACAATGCAACTAAAACACCAGACTAAAATATATCTTCCTCTATTCATCTCACTAACTTCAATCGTTCCTTGGATTTTACGATGGGTAAGGAGGTGGGAAAAAATTATGGGATTGAAAGTATGCCATCAAATTGTGATTGATCAAGCTAACATTATGATTCATATCGCACATTGTGGCATCCATTCGGTATATCATTGAATTTAGTTCACCCACGTTGGCATCAATCACTCCCACTTGAAGCTCCAAGTTGTCTAAGTGTCGTATGACGTCTTGTACATTTTCACTTTCCTCGTCCTCCTCTTTTTCCATTGCTTGTTGTAGTGGGGAATTTACTGAGATAAGGATTCCCTTGATTATCTCTCGTGACTAGGCCAATTGCTTCCATCATTGTTATATCAATCAAAGAGGATCCCCGTAGCTTCTCAAATGGTATATTATCAATATCAAATCCCACATAGTAAGCGATATTAGTGATCAAGCCTCCAACTTTGATTGCTCTCGCCATCTTTTGAGCCATATCCTTTAACTTAATTGCAATGGCATGGCAGATGTCCAATTGCCTATTATTACACATGCAATATAAAATATTTAGCTCTGTTGTAGTCACCATGGAATCTCCATCCTTTCTAGGGAATAAGGAATGAGCCATTAGTCTATGCAAATACCGTAGGGTCGGCAATTGAATATGAGATTCTTTCACCGTCCTAGGTTCATAAAACCCACTCCTTTGGCCTATAATTTCTTTCCAAAATTCATTCATATCATATTCAATCATAGCAACTTAATCCATAGGAAAATAAAACACATCATTCAATTCAAACAAGCCTAAGCTATGCTCTACATTTCCCAAACTAAAGGTAATTAATAGAGCTTCCTCATCGAAATGGAAAAAATAGAGGAATTCATATGTAGACCGAACATAAGATATTACATCATTACAAAGGCTTCCCATCCTACTCTACTAAGGTACTTGTTAACATCATCTAACAATCCTACTTCTTGTAAAGAAAATGCACTCATATACTTGTTAGGTACAACTTTCCTAGCTAGCATTTGGTTAAATTTCTTCCTTTGCCCCTTATGCCCAAATTGAATAGTAGGAGGAAAGGGCCTTACCATTCGTTCTTCATCCTCACTTGGTTGTTTAAAGCTCCCACCATGTTTTCTCTTCGATTGGCATATTGATCTTTTGGAGGCAATTATTTTTCTTCTTGGTTCCCTTTCCATGTTTGATGTTTTAATTGAGAAAGAAAGCTTGCAAAAATGGAATTTTCAGGTAGAAGAAGAATGGTGAAGTAAGCTATGAGAATGAAGAAATTGTTATGTGTGTGAAGATGAAAGAAAAGTGTGGTATTTAAATAGAGGAAAGAGGAAGAAAAAGAAAGATTAATTATAGGAAAGTGAAGAGTAGGGAGATAGGAAAGTAGTCAAAATGAAGAACCCTAGAATTTGATAAGTGTGAGATGTTGGGAAAGTGGAAAGGTTGGAGGAAATCGAAGAGTTGATTGATTGGGCAAGTTTTTAAAGGTAATTTTTTGTGTCTTTTCTTTTAAAAATTCGACAGTGCGTATGGCCATGCGAAAAATGTGCATAGCCGCGCATCAATTAATACCCAATTATGTCAAGGCAGGCATGAGCGTACGGAAAACACGTATGGCCGTGCCTGTCTGTTAGGTTCCGGGTCACAATCATGTAGCAAAAAATAAAAATTTTAACCCTAAAAATCCCATAAAATCTAAGTAATTTGATTAAATCAATTACAACTGAGTCTAGAATCCTACCAAAATGTGTTCAACGGTAAGATTGTAGGAAGGAAGAGAGGAGGTTCACTCTGGTGATACCCTACCTTGAGCCTTTCGTCTTCTTCTATCGGAATACAAATGCAACTAAAGAGCAATGTCCTCTACCAGTATCCATATGAACAGAACACCCCAAAACATTACTAGTGTGCTAGCACCTTCCTCTCAATTTTCTCTCTGTATTTCTTTCTCAAAGAACGTATTTTATGAATAATAGATGTACAGAGACATACAACCCTATATATGATATATATATATATATATATATATATATATATATATATATATATATCCACATCAATTAGGGTTTTAGTAGTTTTTCTATAATACTAAAACTCGTTTTAGTTTATCTCTATCTATAAGAGATTTAATTTAATTTATAATTTAATTATGATAACATTTATCATAGATAAATAATAAATATATATACACATATAGAGAAAAAAATATCTTAAGCCCAATATATGTTTTGGGCCTATTCTATGTATGTGACCTTGTAGGTTCACAAAACGTTGGCAATGGGCCTCCAATATCATTGGTAGTCCATAAGTCATAAGTGGCTTCTAGCAAGATATTATGACTACCCAAGTCATGTGAAGGTTAGTAATCCGACATAACCTATTTAACAATAATATTACAGTCCTTTTGTACATGACATCTTAGATTGAACATAAGGTATGATTTATGTCATCCTTAACAATTCAATCATATTATTTCTCTATCTCAGTTAGACTGAAATTGATAACTCTTTATCAACTGATTTCAAGCACGGCCATGTATTTATATTCAGTCTAATTTATCGAGGGGCCCATA
>CATIWO010309684.1:0-10334 GCA_949673435.1 Macaranga tanarius
CTTATTTTTTGTAGGCTTTGGGCCAAATATCATTGGTGGGCCTTTGGCCTTCCATAAATTATTCCTCAATATATTTTAGTTTATTTTTTTTGGAGCTTTTTTTTATAGCCCAATTTAATATGTCCAATAACAAGCCCAACCCGTCAACCCGAACCGCACAACCCGTAATATATGTTCAACCCGCACCGTCGGTTTAGTTTATATTTAACTGCAGTTCGGTTCCTTTCTCCTTAAACCGTTAACCGCTCGGTTTAAACCTTCTGTCACCCGAACCGCCCCGGACCGCCCGTTGCACAGCCCTAGTCGTGATCATGTGAGGAGGAGATGTTAGAGTATTAGATTTAGATTAAACTTAAGAGTTGCGACACTTGATTTAAACTCGAGGAAGCTCTCAATGGAGCATATGGCATTAGTTTACAAGAGGACCACAACTAGAGCAATTGTTTTAGACTTTGATGGTACTCTAATGCCTCATGCTTCAATTGATAAAAGCCCGCCTGCAACATTAGTTGACATTCTAAATAAATTGTGTAGAGATGAGAACAACATGCATATAATTAAGAAAAAGTTGAAGTTTTTTCTTTTTTCTTTTAGCTTAGAGGGAGACAATGATGAATTAATGAGAGTGTTTTTTTTTTAATTATAGGACCCATTTCTTTCGTCATATTTGCCACATCAGTTTGAGATAAAACAATATTAAATTTAAAGTCATTTGCTGTTAATATAGGGGCTAAATCACATATTAAATTTGATTCTGTGCTTAAATGGTCCAAAAAAAATTATAAGGGTAGATGTGCTCCTCAGTATAAACATTAAGAACATAAATGCACCTTTGCCCTTTTATAATATTCCTCAATTCTTTTTTATGGACAAGTTCTACATGGGCTAAATATTTTTTTTAACGTTTAATCTTTGTTTTTAAACTTCTGATTCAGCATGAAACTAATAACTCAAACACATCATATATTTTTTTAACATAAAAAAAAGAAAATTTTATTAAATGTATTTTTTTAACATAAAAAATAAAATTTTATTAAAAAGCAAAATTTTACAAGAGATAGATAAATTATACTACAATAAATGCGTAGAATCTAAAATTTATAATCTATAATATACCTAAATATATAAAGAGGATAAAAAAATTACAGAAAAAGTCTTTATTATTTATTATATAAGAGTTAGATAATTTAGTAACTTATTAATTAAAATTAAAATTTAATTTAAATTATATTTCTTATTCTAATTAGGTTAATTTTTATTTAATATAATATAAACTAACTAAATATTAAATTAAATTAAATTAAATTGTATTTCTTATTTTGATTACGTTAACTTCTATGTTATATAATATATATAAACTAATTGAATAGCATATTCAGTTTTAATTTAAATTAAATTATATTCCTATTTTAATAAGATAAAATTTTATTTGAACTGATATAAACTAAATAAATAGCATAGTTTTAGAAATTTTATTGAAGTTTGATAAAAAATAATTATAATTCATTAATTAATTATAATCATAATTTAAAAATAGTACAAAAAATTTTTTTAATGGAGAGAAATACTAAAATTAAGAAATTGTTAAAAAGTTAATATATAATTAATCAAAAAATTTATGTTAAAAATATTTAAAAAATAATTTATATTTTAATGAATAAAGCTATGGAAATCACAAATAATTATCAGTAAGAATCTCATAAAAAAACAATTAATAAAGTTGCACAAATAATAAAAATATTTTTATACCAAATGTTTTTTGCTAATATTAAATTAAAAAGAATGGTAATTTTAACAATTATAATTTCAAGAGTTGCAACAACAATCATATTGAGGGAGGATAAATCACACCAAATTTAGCATATCACTTATCTATATTGAAATAAAATTGTATGCAATATAAAATTAAAGTGAATAATTATTTTATAAAAGAAAACCCATACTTTCAAAAGGCAAAAGATACAAAAAAAAAATCCCATGAACTTTCTCGTGAAGAGAAAAAAAACCACTAGACTAAAAAAAGTATATAAAAGCCCATAAACTCTTAAAAGTAGTTCAAATAAACCATTTTTTAACTTTTAGTTAACAGAGTTAAGTATTTAATTTTTTAGACTATAAAAGGTACAAAAAAAGTCCTTAATCTTTAATTTTGGTACAATTAAATCCTAAATATTTTTAAAATTTAAAATATTTATCTATCTTTTATTAATTAACATTTTTAAAATATTTATTTTAGAGTGCATAATTATTTTTAAAAAATTATTTATTTTTAAAAAAATTAATTTATTCTAGACAATTATTTATTCTAAAGCTTATGTTACTTATTTTCTTAAAAATAATTTTTAAGCGTAAAAATTATTGGCAAAATTTATTTAAAAGTGTAAAAATTATCATTTAAAAAATTATAGACATAAATTATTCTAAACCATATATTTTAATTCTTAAAAAATAATTTGAGTGTAAAAATTTTGATTCTTATTAAAAATTATTGGCAAAATTATTTAAAAGTATAAAAATTATCATTAAAAAATTATTGGTCTAAATTATTCTAAACTATATATTTTTATCATTAAAAATAATTTAAATACAAAAATTTTGATTCTTATAAAAAAATTTATGATTCCAAAATTTTATAATTTAACAAAGTATACTTCCTATTTTGAAAAAATAATTAATAATAATTAGTGAGTAATTTCTTTTTGAGTAATTCTAAACTGCATGATTTGCGCTGCAAAAAGGGTATTTTGGAGATTTTATTTTATTTTTAGGATAATATTGTATTTTTGATGTATAAAAATGTTATTCAATGACAAATATATCTTGTTTTATATTCTGCATTTTTAAAATATTATTCTTAAATTTATTATTTAAACATGGAAAATAAATCTGACATACAATAATTTAGAGAGAGAGTTGACCTATAGATTTTGGTCATATTAACCAAAAAAAATTTATATTAAATATTTTCATTTATTTATTAGATAAAAATTTTTATATTTATATTTATATCATTTATATTTATGATTCTAAAATTTTATTATTTAAATTTCATGATCTTCAGTTGTTAATATTTTAAACAACATTAGAATTTAAATAATAAAATTTTCGAATCATAAAATTTTTTATAAGAATCAAATTTTTTATACTTAAATTATTTTTTAATTATAAAAATATAAAGTTTAGAATAATTTAGATCAATAATTTTTTAATGACAATTTTTACACTTTTAAATAATTTTGCCAATAATTTTTAATAAGAATCAAAATTTTTACACTCAAATTATTTTTTAAGAATGAAAATATATGGTTTAGAATAATTTATATCTATAATTATTTTAATGATAATTTTTAAACTTTTAAATAAATTTTGCCAATAATTTTTATGCTTAAAAATTATTTTTAAGAAAATAAGTAAGCTAAGCTTTAGAATAAATAATTGTCAAATATAAATTAATTTTTTTAAAATAACTATTTTTTTAAAAAATAATTGTGCACTCTAAAAGAAATTTTAAAAACAAAATGTTAATTAATAAAAGATAAATAAATATTTCAAATTTTAAAAATATTTAGGGTTTAATTGTATCAAAATTAAAGATTAAGGACTTTTTTGTACCTTTTATAGTCTAAAAAATTAAATACTAACCTCTGTTAACTAAAAGTTAAAAAAAAAGTTTGAGAGATTTTAAAAACAAAATGTTAATGCTTGGAAAAGATTTCAAACATTCCAAAGAGTTATATATGTGCTTTGAGAGAAGTAACTACTTAAAAATATTTGATTCAAGTAAAAATTATTATTTTTCAAATGATTTCCAATTAAAAAATTATTTTTTTTCAAATGATTTCCAATTAAAAACAATTTCATTATTTGATACAAGAGCTTATGTCAGTTGTGCCAGATATGATTTAGTTCCAAAAAAAATATCATTAAAAAACCAAACAAATTTTAACAGCTGTAAATGATTCTGAATTAACTAGTGATGGAAAGGTAGAAGTCTCAATAGTTAGTGTGGATATTACACTAAAAAATCTTTTTATACTTACCAAAGATCTTTGATCATACTAGGGACTACATTTATAAATTTGATAACACCCTATAAGGTCATTAAAAGAGAAATATATATCAAGGTAAAAAACTCAAGAATAGTTTTTCCACTTGTTGAAAAACTAAAAAATAGAAATTTAAACCTTCTTAAAGCTTTTTCTATTTGTACTTATAAAATAAATGCTTTAATAAAGGAAAAACAAATACATCTGATGGATTTACATTAAAATGTGAATTTTCAAAGGATTCAAACTCAGCTCCAAAATGGTTTAATAAAACAAAAGATTTCTGATTTTCAAAACCAAATTGAAACATAAATTTATTTAGATCTTCCAAATGCTTTTTGGACCAGAAAATAACACATAGTTGACCTGCCATATGAAAAAAAAAATTATGAATGTAAGGGCTTAAGCAAAGCCAGACCAATATAAATGAATGAAATCCTAGAAAGACACTATTGGGAAGAAATTTAAGATTTAGAGTCTAAGGGCTTAATCTCTAAGTCTAGGTCACCGTAGTCTTATATTGCTTTCTATGTCAACCAAAATAGTGAGATACGAAGAGGGACCCTTGAATTAGTATTCAATTACAAACCCTTGAATAAGGCTTTAAAATGAATTTGGTATCTAAGTCCAAACTAAGAAGATTTGCTTCAAAAACTTCATTATGCTTTCATATTTTCAAAATTTAATATGAAATCTAGCTTTTGGCAAATTTAATTTCATCTAAAGGATAGATATAAAATAACATGCACAGTTTTTTTTTAACAGTATGAATAAAATTTTATGCCTTTTGGATTAAAAAAATGCTCCATTAGAATTTTAGAGGATTATGAATGATATATTCAATCCTTATTCTAAAATTTACATTATCTATACTGATGATATTTTTATTTTTTAAAACTCGCTTGAATAATATTTTAAACATCTACAAACCTTTTTGCATATTACAAAGAAAAATAGTTTAGTAGTTAACAAATCTAAGATTTTTCTTTTCCAAACGCGTGTTCAATTTTTAGGACATTACATTATTTAAGGAACCATAACATCCATTGAAAAATCTATTGTATTTGCATTTAAGTTTCCTAATAAGGTTTTAGATAAAACCTAACTACAAAGGTTCTTAGGAAGTCTAAACTATGTCATATATTTCTATCCAAATATTAACTATCTAGCAAAACTATTGTATGATAGGTTAAATAAAAATCGAGTACGTTGGTCAAATCATCAAACTGAGATTATCCAAACAATTAAAAAATAAGTTTTATAAATCCTATGTTTGCATATAGCTGATCCATCAACTCCCAAGATAGTAAAAATTGATGCTTCTAAATTAGAATGTAGGGGAATCCTAAAACAAATTCAAAATGGACGGGAATGTATAATCCAATATACATCTGCACATTGGAATAATTATCAAAGGAATTATTCTACTATTAAAAAAGAAAATTTTCAATCCTTTTTGTGCATAACCAAATTTCAAAATGATTTTTTGAATAAAAAATTTCTTTTGAGAATTGATTGTAAATTTGTAAAAAAAGTTTTACAAAAAAATGTTCAAAATATTGCATCCAAATAGATTTTTGTCAGATAGCAAGCAATCCTTTTAATATTTGATTTTTATATTGAATATATAAAAGGAGATACAAAGTTTACACCAGACTTTCTAACTAGAGAATTTCTCCAAAATAGGTTATGATGTTCAAGAAATTGAAAGATAAGGGTAAAGCCCCTATAAACACCAATCCAAACCAAGATGAGGGAAAAATTCAAGCCTAAAAATTAAAAACTCAAACTCCAAAATCTTCTTCATCTCAACTAGTAAAATCCTGGACGGATATTATCCTTGAAGAATAAATCTCTAAGGCCTAAAAACAGGCTCAAATCCAAATATGGGTTGACTAACTCACCCAATCACTAAAATTAATTCTAGCTCTCTAAAACTTGTTACAGGCCTCTCAGGCCTTGGCACAAGCATATCTTTTTTGAAAGAGGACAAAAGTAAGTCCCTTTTGACCATTTCCAAAATAAAGATGGAGGTTTCTTCTCCACAAAACCCATTTTAAATGATTTCAAACCAAACTTGCTCTTAAATTGTTTTAACTCAAAAAAAAAAAGTTTTGAAATCAAGCTCACAATATTTAGAAAAATTTTATTTCCAAAACAATGTGACCATAAAGAAAGGCTTTTATGATTAAAAAAACCCTCCAAAGTAGTTTCTAAATTATTTTCAAAAGGATGGTATTATAAAGAGTAGGACAAATCAAAGCCCCAATCTTTTGCCAAGCAGTTTGATTACAATCCTATTCAGTAACCTAAATCCTGTAGTGGTAAGTACTAGAAAAACCCTATAAAAAATCTAAATCTTCCTATAAGTATAAGAAGTCTTATAGGTCTTATCAACCAAAAGATAAGTCATACTATAAGAAACCTTCTTCCTCTAAAATGACCTTTATACCTTACAAAAGGTCTAAGTTCAAAATCAAGGCCAAAACCAAGTCTGACCTTAAAGATATCACTTGCTATAAATATGGCAAAAAAGGTTATACTTCTAGATTATATAGGTTAAATTTAGGCTTCATGGCTTCATGAGTTAAATATAGAAGATGAAGTCCTCCACAAGATTTTAGCCCTTCTAGTTAAGTTCATTAAGTCTAGTTTTTCAGACTCTTCAGAATATGAGAAACCTCTTCAAGTATATGAAATAACTATCTCTTTTGGTTTAAAATAAGATTATAGTCCTGATTCTGAGAATCCTACAAACCAAATTAATATGCTTATAAAAATCAGAAAATAATCTTGAAGCTGTAAAATATATTAATAATTCCAAACTTTAGAAAAAGTATCTAGACAGGCTCCTCAAGACTTTAAAAGAGAAACCTCTAGAAACTCCTTCAACATCAATTTTACCATCTATCAGTATGAATACTTATGATCTTATAAATATTTTTAGTAGAAGTAAGAAACCTAAAGCACCTATAGGAACTTTATAAGACCTCCAAAAAGAAGTCAATGCTATAAAATAAGAGCTTAAAGAGCTTAAGGCCAAACAATAAAGGGATTCTAAACTTATTCAAACCCTAATTTCCAACAAGAATCTAATGATTCTGATTTCGGCTCAGATGACCAAATAGGAATTCTTGAACCACAAAACCTGGGATGCTTGTCAAAGATTTCAAATAATTATATATGTTTTGAGAGAAGTAACTTCTTAAAAATATATAATTCAAGTAAAATTATTATTTTTAATGATTTTTAATTGGAAATAATTGCATTATTTAGTACAAGATCTTATCTTAGTTGCACCAGATATGATTTAGTTCTAAAAAGATATCATAAAAAACTAAACAAATTTTAACTGTTGTAAATGATTCTGAATTAACTATTAGTGGAAAGGTAAAAGCCTCAGTAGTTAATGGGGACATTACACTAAAAAACCTTTTCATACTTACCAAAGATCTTCGATCAATGATCATACTAGGGACTCCGTTTATCAATTTGATAATGCCCTATAAGGTCATTGAAGGAGAAATATCTATCAAGGTAAAAAACTCAAGAATAGTTTTTCCATTTATTGAAAAACTAAAAAAGAGAAATTTTGAACCTTCTTAAAGCTTTTTCTATCTATACTTATAGAATAAATGCTTTAATAAAGGAAAAACAAATACATCTAATGCATTTACAGCAAGATGTGAACTTTCAAAGGATTCAAACTTAGCTCCAAAATAGTTTAACAAAATAAAAGATTTCTGATTTTCAAAACCAAATTAAAACATAAATTTGTTTTGATCCTCCAAATACTTTTTGGATCAGGAAACAACATATAGTTGACCTGCTATATGAAAAGGATTTTGATGAACGTCATATTCTAATAAAAAAAAGACCAATATAAATGAATAAGACCCTAGAAAGACACTGTAGGGAAGAAATTTAAGATTTAGAGTATAAGGGCTTAATATCTAACTTTAGGTCATCATGGTCATATGTTATTTTTTATGTCAACCAAAATAATGAGATAAAAAGAGGGACTCCTAGATTAGCATTCAATTATAAACCCTTAAATAAGGCTTTAAAATGGATTCGGTATCTAATTCCAAACTAAAAGGATTTGCTTTAAAAACTTCATTATGCTTTCATATTTTAAAATTTTAATATAAAATCTAATTTTTGGTAAATTTAAATTCATATAAAGGATAGATATAAAACAATATTCACAATTCCTTTTGGATAGTATGAATAAAATATTATGCCTTTTGGATTAAAAAAATGGTCCATCAAAATTTCAGAAGATTATTAATGATATATTCAATCCTTATTCCAGATTTTACGTTGTCTATATTGGTGATGTTTTTATTTTTTTAAACTCGCTTGAATAATAATTTAAACAACAAACCTTTTTTCATATTACAAAAAAAATAGTTTAGTAGTTTTCAAATCCAAGATTTTTTTTTCGAAACTCATATTCAGTTTTTGGATCATTACATTAATTAAGGAACTATAACACCCATTGAAAGATCCTTTGCATTTGCATATAAGTTTTCTGATAAGATTTTAGATAAAATCCAACTGCAAAGGTTATTAGGAAGTCTAAACTATATCTTAGATTTCTGTCCAAATATTAATCGTTTAGCAAAACCATTGCATGATAGGTTAAAGAAAAATCTAGTACTTTGGTCAAATCATTATACTGAGATTGTGCACATAATTAAAAAATAAGTTCTAGAAATTCTATCTCTGTATATAGCTGACCTATCAGCTCCCAAGATAGTAAAAATTGATGCTTCTGAATTAGGATATGAGGGAATCTAAAAATAAATTCAAAATGGGCAAGAATGTATAATCCAATATACATCTACTCATTGGAATGATTGTCAAAAGAATTATTCTACTATTAAAAAAGAAATCCTTTCAATCGTTTTATGCATAACCAAATTTCAAAATGATCTTTTAAATAATTTTTTTTGAGAATTAATTTTAAATATGCAAAAGGAGTTTTATAAAAAGATATTCAAAATATTGCATCCAAATAGAATTTTGTCAGATGGCACACAATTCTTTAATATTTGATTTTAATATTGAATATATAAAAAGAAATACAAATTCTATACTAGGCTTTCTAACCAGAGAATTTCTCCAAAATAAGTCATGATGCACAAGAATTTAAAAGATACGGATAAAGCCCCTATAAACACCAATCCAAACCAAGGTGAGGGAAAAATTCAAGTCCAAACATTAAAAACTCAAACTCAAAAATCTTTTCCATCCCAGCCAATAAAATCCTAAATGGACATTGTCTTTGAAGAAGAAAATTCTAAGGCCTAAAAATAGGATCAAATCTAAATATAGGTTGACCAACTCACTCAATCACCATAATTAATTCTGGCTCTTCAAAACTCGTCACAGGCCTCTCAGGCCTTGGCACAAACATCATCATTTTTGAAAAAGGATAAAAGTACGGCCCCTTTGACCACTTATAAAACAAAGATGGAGGTTTCTTCTCCACTAAACCCATCTTAAATGATTTCATACTAAATTTGCTCTCATATTTTTTTAACTCAGAAAAAATAAGTTTTGAAACTAAGCTCACAATATTTAGAAAAATTCCATTTTCAAAACATTTTAACAATAGAGGAAGGCTTTTATGATAAAAAAAACTCTAAAGTAGTTTTTAAATTATTTTCAAAAGGATGGTATTATAAACCGTAAGATAAATCAAAGCCCCAACATTTTTACCAAGCAGGTTTGGAAGTACATAGCTCCACCAAATTCAAACATTTCAAAAATGATGAAAAATATCCAAATCTTTCTTCTTCAACCTGCACAATCCAAAAAATCATTCATCTAATGGAATTGGGCAAGGACTTAAATGGATTAAAACCTTTATTCCTGACCTTCATACCGGCTTACCCATTGCCAATATTACAATATTGAATCTATCAGTAAGTCTGGTTTAATTCCTTCTTTATCCAAAATGATTGTTATAGCCACTCATGGTTTTTTTATTTTGATAAATAATTTTAAACTTCCAAACCTCCTTTTTACTTCATCCAATTGTGGAATTACTTCAGTAATATTTCTTAAACATTAATGCCTGAAGTTAAACTATGTTATATGTCACACCTTATCCTTTACTTAATCACTAATACTCATTTTGCTACAGTAATCATACATATTAAGTTCTTAATATACTTAATGAGCTTTAAAGGTTATATACAAACACTTGGGAACACTATTAAAACATGTACAAATTAAAACCTTATTTGGTATTTGCTTAATATTGCTACATCCATTCAT
>CATIWO010309773.1:0-10324 GCA_949673435.1 Macaranga tanarius
GCTACCTCTAAAATAATTACATATGTGTGCAACAATATAAAGTCAATCCTTCCTTTTGGCTTATAGTACACACCCTCCACCTCTAGGTACCCAAAATATGTAGTATACCAAATGAGCTCTGGTATACTTAACCTATCACAATCTATATTTTTTACTATCATAACCCCACTTACATATTTTAACCCAGATTCTCTCATAAATGAACCCCCATGATGCCATTTTACCCTGATGTACCTCTCCTCCATACTTCAATAAAATAAACATTTTCATTATAAATAAGACATGAATAAAGAATTTAAAAAAGGTAACACTTTTACTACTACACAAGCACTAACGACAACATGCAATAAAATACTCCACTAGAAAAGTCAAAATTTTTTTTGCACCTATCACTCTCAAAATAAACCCTAAATTTATTCTCAAATAATAAAAAAAACCAAATAATACTCTACATTTATTACTTTAAAACTAATGGATAAAAGCAAACCGACTTGACCCCAGCAGCAACTGTAAAAGCTGATATTTACTATGTCACTAACCCGAAATTGATTCCAATACATAACTTAACTTTTCAAAACAGTGGATAGTAGCAAATGAAACTTTAGATCTAATAGTTCTCTTTCGATTTTTTTTTGATTCAGTTCAAAGGATTTAGCAATTTGAGAGACTTAAGTGATTTAGGGATTTCTATTTTTACATCATTTAGGGATTTTGTTCTTTAGGATTTTACTGTTTTGCTTTAGGTTAAAATAGTTATTTACTTTTTTGCCCTTCGGCTTTAGGTTTGAATAGTCAAAGACTTATATGGATGTCCACATCATCTTTTTTTAACATGTCAGCATGCGTAATTTACATGCAATAACCAACCCTAAAACTGGAGTGATATAGGCTAAAAATAGAAGTTCAGATGTATGATAGGCAATTTTGAAAGTTGAGGGGTTAAATAGACCAAAAGGGTAAAGTTTAGGGGTGAAAGTGGGTATTAGGCCTTAAAAATTTATATGACTACATTTTAAAATTAATCTAGAGGGATTTAAATTTTATAAAAATAAAATTTTAAAAGAATAATATATTTGAAAATCCTAATTGTCTTTTCTTTCTTTTCTCTTTATATTTCTTTATCAAACATTTTCATTTTTTTTATCACCGCTGATTATCTTTTAGATTGGTGATGATTCTTTAATGTTCTTTTCTATTCTCATTTATTTTCTTTTATTTCTTTGCATTCAATAAAAAGAAATTTTTAATTTATTTGTTTTATTTTAAAATTTTTGAAATTTTTCTTCATGAAATTTTTAATCCTTTTATAATTATTTGGTGTTATCCTTTGTGTAATTTATAATTCTCTTTATTATGAAATTTTTGTTGATTTTTCTGTGTTGGACTCAATTAAAGATCATAAAGTCAATTTATAGCTAATCAATATTATATAGTGGAGTATAAAAATTGTCAAATGAATCGTCGAATTACAAATCAAAGTAATCAACATGATTGAAAAATAATAATGAATGATTTCATATTTTTAGTGAGTGTTTATTTCGATAGTTTTTTATTTTACTTTATTTATATTATTTGTTCATTAAAATGTATTTTGTAACACCGACGTCTTTAATTGTTAGGTGAATATAACCCTTGAACACCTAACTTGGGCACTGATATAGCGAAGTACCACTTTGACTTATAATAAACCTTAGCATAACTGAAAATTATCTTCTTCTAAACCTTTACGTACTTACATTTATTTAAACATAATAATTATAAGATGATATAACCTTAAAGTTTCAGTATCAACCGTAGTTACATAGTCATCATAATATGACAGATGATTGATCTAACAATATCTTTAACTTATTTTACAACTATGTACTTATATTACTAAATATAAAGCAAGTCCAACTTTTACTTCTTGGCAAAATATATCTCTTCTCCCAGGCCTTGCCTTCCAAAACCTTAAGGCTAATCACTACAAACAATTACTCTGAAAAAATAATAAAGAGAGTAGTGAATATTTTCAAGAGAAAATACTCAGTGGGTGAAACAAAGTACAAATAGGGACTATCGAAAGAATAATATAATATTAGAATCCCAAAGAACATATTACAGAAGTAAAGATTTGGGAACAATAATATAGTTGAAAAAAAAATTACTAACAAACATTTATCATTACTCTTATATCAAGCCACGAGGATAAATATTGAAAATAACTCGGCTAGCTAAAATTAAAATGAAATTCTCAAATATTCAAATAACTTTATAGTACCACACTTTTTAGTTTGGGACAACATTTAATATTAGTAATAATTTTTATTTTGTTGATTTCATATTATACAACTTGTATTATAGAGGCACGGTCTCCTAACTTTATATAAGATTCTCAATACTTTACGAAATTTTATAGAGGTTTAAACAATTATTAGCATTCATCCTTTTCTTATTATCAAACCTATCTCAAAGAATTTTCATGTGATCCGGTCGTACTTGCCATCATGGCTTCTAGAACTTATGCTCTTCACAACAATTCATTTATTTTTAATACTCATCGATGATATTCAGTTTAGCTTTAGGAGTGTTTGTGATTTCACTTTCACACTTAGAACACCACAAAATTTAGATATAGCCACACTAAATTCGGAGCATTGCACCATATACACAAGTAGATATCAGTGTGTCTAGTACTATTACCATACCAAAAGTTATCACATTTACTTATTTGTAATTTGACGGCCTGGCCCCAAAGGTTACGCCGAACGATCCCAAGGTTGAATATCACAATTAAGGCCTTATCAAAATATCGCTCATGAGGAGCCCATTTATACTTTCCGTTAATTCTTTTTGAATGCCATATCCTGTGTACGGTCTACATCTCATTACATAAGGTGGAAGGCTGCGTCCCAGACACGTCATGCTAGCTTACCGAACTTTGTCACATCCATGACATGAGCCTAATATCTCTCAGTGTCATATGTACTTATGCTTATTGTTGTATTATTCCTTAAAAATACTTACATGTGAACATATTATTGTTGTTGCTATTCTTCTTTCTTTATTGTATTACCTTCTATAGAATTTACATATTTTCATTTTAGTTTGATATACGTACGTTAATATGTTCTTGACCTTGAAGTTGTATGCTTACTGCCCTTGTTGGTATTTGTACGTGACTTTTATATTTAATTTACATAATAATGTTAGTATGAATTTCTTTTATAATTTTCCATCAATTGATTGTTTCAAACTTGTTTCTACTTTGATATAGTATATTTGACCTTGATCTTAAAAAGATAATTTTGCTAAATTATATATACAAAATTTTTTATAGTCACTCAAGCTTCTATTTGATATACATATGTTCATATGTACTAATATTTATATATATAGAACATAATTATACCTTTATATATATATATATATATATATATATTTATTTATTTATTTCAAACGTATTCGCATGTATATATATGTATTTTTAAAGTTCTATCACATTCCAAAATTTATTAATTATAAGATGTTGTATAAGGTTAACTATACTTTTCACATTTTAAAGATAATTTAGCGTGCTAGCTTTAACATTCTTGAAAAGGTTTAAATTTAGGTTGTTTTAGTTAAATTTTATTCTACAATGAATTAAACCTTTGAATAAATTTAAGTATAGCTAAAAATTATTTTATATTTAAAATTATACCTCTACTCAAGCATGTTTTTTTTGTAACTATTCAAATTTTTGAATTCCAGTTCATAGATGAGCAATCATATAGCTATTGTTGATATATATACAAGTTTCCTTGAAAATAATATCAATATTACACTAGTTTTCTATTTTGATAAGCTTTTGTCTAAGATTCAAAGTTTGATTCCAGATTTTCAGGGTCTAGAGGCATTGTTACAGAACACAGATGATTGGTAGTACAAATAGTCATTCGTCTATATAAACAGGTGATTGGTAGTACAAAAAGGTGTTCAACAGTACAAAATAGGCGTTCTACTCTACTACATAATAAACTTCAACTCATAAAGTTTATGAAATTCTAGATTTTCAAACTAACAAATTCTATACCAGAACTCATCAATAGGGATTTATTTTCATATAAGATTCCATTATAACTATTAATATCATTTCATATCCTTTATTTACTTAGCTAACAATTATAACAATAAAGAGGAACTCAAGATCTATACATTAATATCTAAAATCCAATTTTAACACAACCAAGAATTTCATAAAAACTCAATCAGAATTTATAGGAAAAAGGAATAGTACCCAAACTTAGAAATGAATGAAAATTTTGATACCCAAAATCAACTATGATTACAACCAAATTTTTATCATTATTTATCTCCAAATCTCAGCAAGGTAGATAAAATTTTGCAAGAATATAATCTCAGAATAGAAGAGAAAGATCAAGAAATTCCACTCATAATTTTCAGCAACCCAAATCCCAATTTTCTCAAAATCAACTTTCTTCAAGCTATAAGATCACTCCCTTAGATCAATGATCAACTCTTTTAAGGCAAATAATAAGAAAATATAAAATTTATGAATGTATACTCGTAAAGAAACAAGAATCTTAATGTAAACTTGATATGCAAAGGAAGTCTTACCCTAGGTAAATCTCAAACCAACAAACTCCAGCTCTTTGTTACTGTAAATGTTCTTCTACTTCCTCTATAAGTAGAACTTTGCTTCTTCTCTTCTTCTTCTTCTTCTTCTTCTTCTTCTGCGTTCTTAATGCACACTACTCCTTTTTTTTTTTGAATATGTGTCCCTTTACTTATACATGCATATTGATACCTCATGCTCAAAAGATGCTAGTAATATCACTCTTATCTTCTCTCAAGTCTTTTAATAATTTCTGTTATTTTGAAATTAATCCTTCTGTACTTTTATTACCTTTCGATTGTTCCCTTTCCTAAACTCATTTTATTACAATTGACTCATCCACCATTTATTTCAACATAAATTTATATTCAATTTACATTTATTTTAATATTTTAAATTCATTGACTAGTGTTCTAAAGACACAGATGTGACAATTTTTATTCATCAATAATATATATATATATATATATACATATGTGTGTGTGTGTGTGTGTGTGTGTGTGTTTGAGTGTTAAGTTTTCTTTCACTTAACTCCTTTATATTAAGTTCAATATCATTTGGTTGTTAAGTTTTTTTTACTTAACTTTTTTTTATATATTTTTAATGTAACATCCACGTCCTTAAAAATATAATTTAGAAATACTAATTAATAATATAATATTCGTGAAGACTTAATTTAAAGAAAATAAGTATAGAAAGGGATTAAATTGAAAATAAAGTGAAGCAGAGATGGATCAATTGGAATTAATAGAATCTAAAAAAAGTTTAAAGGGAAATAAAAAGAATTTTGGAGGGCTTAAGAAGGAACTTTTGAATAAAGTTTAAGTAGGTGTCGATTTCTCAGCTATTTGTAAGATAAATATTGAATTAAAAAAAACAAAGTAACATTAAAAAAAAGAAGAACTTAGGAGAGGGGGGCTAGAACTTAATACAAAAGGAGAAGTAAATAGAGGAGAAGAAGCTAGTAGAAGGTGAACATCTTGATGGAGGTTAAGGCTTTTGATCAACAAGGTTTTTGAGTTTTTAATTTACAGAATTGTGAGTAATTTTTTTTCTCTACTAGATTTAGCTTTATTATCTTGAAAATTTTATTAAAATTGTTGTCTAAAAACTCTGAGATCTTCTTCGTCCATGCTGTCATTCTTAATCTTGTATGATGAGATATGTGTTTCCACTTATTTAGCTTTGATTTTAATTTTGTTCAAGTGGAACTTAACCTGAATTTTAAATCAGCAATAGAGCTAAAATATCCTTCTTTTTTATTAAGATCTTGAAGCTTAACTCTTCAAAGGTTCTCTATAAGATAACATATAGGTGTTAAGTTAATTTTTTTATTTTGCCTTTAATGCATGGATGCAATTGTTAATGAGAAAATGTAAAGTTAGGTAATAAGCTATACTTAATAAATTAGTAGAATTATTTTTATTATCTCATAAGTAATAACGTGAATTAACTTTAAAAAAACTTTTTCAGTGAATATTGTTGGTTAAAATCAAGTGGAACTATGTCTGTTGCAGTTGTGAAATTTACAAAATTCGCCTGTAGAGCATATAGCACCGCTACAGCTGATCAAGCATTGTAATCAAGCAGAGATGACTCCTGATTGATGTTTGAGCCGCTTCCATTAAAAAACTATATAATACATATATAGACATCTGTACATAAATGACTTTAATTAGTTCTTCTCAAGTTTTATGTAATGAAAGGCAAATTCTTATAACTATATTAATACTTATTGATAGCAGCTTTTATATGTAATAACTAATAATTGACTTAACTTATTACATTGAGTGATGAAGTTTTATTAAATATTCTCTTTATTTTTTAGCAAATGTAGATGATTAGTAACAAGTTAACCAATTAAAGCGCAAAAGATAGTACTGTTTGGAATCAAATATGTTCATAAAATTAGAGATAGTCATATAGAACCTTAAGAAAAACTATCATGAGTTCGAGAATTATTTAGAAACTCTAATGTTGAAATTAGATCATAATTATAGAATTTCCATACAAGTGATACTTTTGCTCCAAAATCCAGAAATTATAAGATATTATAAGTCTCCATTTTTTAGACTAAATTTTATTTAAAAGGAAGTTTATGACGATATAGTAAAGGGTTAATGGTCCATTTTATCTAGAACTATAGGTCAATTTTCTTAATTAACCATCCTTTAAAAATTATCAATTTCGATAGTTAACTTTTCGACTTATTTCTAATTTATCCTAATTTTAAATGGCATGTGGAATTGCTGATGTGGAATGATGGCATGACTTATTTTTGTTGACTGTGGCTCAATATCAAAATGATGCCATTTTAATGGTAGTGAATGAAGTCCCCTTACACGCCAAAATGACGGCGTTCTGTTGCTCCTAAAATTCAAAATGTGAATTAGGGTTCCTCTTTTAAACATATCCTCTTAGACTTGAATTAGGGTTCGATAGGATTGAAATTTAAAGCTGCTGGTAAAGAGAATAAAAAAATAGAACCTGAAACATCTAATGCCAGCGAAGGAAGTGAAAATCAGGTCGTCTTCAACAGGAATGAAGACTGCTATAAATGTGGTAATCAACCTCACCTGAAGACATCAAGAACTTCATCAAATCCAGGGCACAGTTTCTTAGGCTGTCCGAGAATCAACATATGTTGGCTTGTAGATTCATTTCATTAGTTTTATTATTTGTTTGATGTATGTATTGATTTTGATTTTGATTGATTAATTCTAGTGCTTGTGATTGATGCTTCATCTGTGTTCATAGAACACACAATGCGATTATTTCATTTGGCACGATGAATAGATAAATGAAAGAATTGTGTTCATCCAAAATAAGTTGAGGAGAATGAATTGCAATTTAGAGAAGAACCATATTAGTGATGAGATACAAAGAGACCAGACTTTAGAGCTGGGAAAGGAAATTGCTGAATTAAAAGCAAAATTAAAAGGGACAAGAGATGTAATTACAATAACACAGGGTTGCAAATGCAAGTGCTGGTTTATTCAAGCTAGATTTTATTTTGTAATTGTTATGGTGTTGTTCAAGCTATTTATATAAGGATTTGGTAATGTATATGTATGAATTAGGTTGTCAGTGGTTAATTCACAGTTGATGTAAGTGGATTTTTATGTTGGTATGAAATGAAAGCTATTATTCCTTGTAGAATTTGTAATAGTTGTTATGGTATAACTTGAATATGTTCATAGTTATAACTGTAAATGCAAGATGAATGAAATTTGCTGTAGATCTATTAAGTAGAATGCAGCAACATGGACAATGTGTGTTTGCTGCCCTTCTGTTCTCTCTGAGCTCTTAACAAGATGCATCTTAATAATGTAAATGAAATGTTTCTAGGCCTGCAATTTGGAAATATTTGCTTGTATCTTAGTAATCTTTATCAATATAGAGAGTTGCAAATTCATTATTGATGAATCTGGTACCAAACTGAGTACCTAAAATTTCATCTGCTTGTTCAATTCATCAAAATCATTATTGATGAATCTGGTGCTCAACAAGATATTTTATTTTTGAATCAATAATAGTTCTGAGTCTTTAAATCATATCATTGAAGAATTTCAACTACTACTTGAGAGAATATTACAGATGTAGCATACATAACTTTTTACAAATTTTTAGTTGTGTGCTATAAAAAAACCTAGAGATGATGAACATTCATAATTAGTGTGCAAAATACATATGCTTATATATGTATTGGAACTGAAATGATCGCATCATATAAAAAAACTGAAACAAATATAATCAAACAGTGTCATTTAGCTTCTATAAATTGCTACATCTCTAAACAAATCATCTGTCAGGTACCTAGATCCAACCATTAGCCTATAGCAATGGTTAAGATCATAAATGGTATTGATATGCCAAAGATGATGATATGAGGCAAAACTACATTATATTTGACTAAACAGAATCAATCTATGCCAACATATAAACCAAAAAAAATTAATGTCAAATTGCCTTAAATACTAATAAAATGGCCTAGCCTAAATCAGTAACTGCCATAAAGGCATAAGAAAAATTAGTTTCAAAATTCCTATAAAAAGTAACATAATGGCCAAGCAAAAATTATCAGTAAATGCCATCACGACTATACAAAAATTAGTTTGTTCCCAACTGATTCAACTTAGTTCATAGAAGCTTCTTATACTTCTGTTGGGGCTTAGGAAGAACTATTTGGCCTTAATAAGGCCTCAAAGTTGTGTTCACATAAAATTTTGGCCTTGAATCAACTGGACTTGTTGGCAGTGTCTCTTTCCCTTTTGAATTCATAGACGTTTAGCTAACAGAAGTTGGATTATTTTGCAACTCATATCTCTTTGTAGCTCTATGTGTCATTTGTGAAGTTCGACTTGATGCTTCAACTCTTGATGTCTTTGAGGCATAGCTTGCAGCTACTGTTGCCTGCTTAAACCTAGTAATAACCTTTACGTTTCTTTGACTAGGCATCTAATAACATTTACATCACCAATAAATATTAGACATGCCTTGACAAATTAAAAATTCAATAAAAAGCTGTCAAAAGGTTCTCACCATGAAGTGCATATTGCCTAATTCATTAGATTTACAAAGACCGTAACCTTTTCTTGCCTAAAAAAATAATACATATTATATGTTATAGTGAATCAAATATTTTTACCAAATTTATATGGCAAAATCCTTATGAAAAATTGCTTACCTGTCGGATTTCCTTTGGAATTATATGCCTTTCAGTTGATCTGGCCATTTTTTCAGGCATGGAATATGCATGTTCAGATGCTCCCACTAAATTTTATGCTGAATGCCCACTGGATTCAACTATTCTTGCAGGTCTACAAATGCTAGCTCTTCTACATCCCACAGCCCTACTTCCTCTCTATTATATTAGATAAGTATGCAAAAATTATGCCACAGTTATGCAATAATCAAGTAAATTTCACTAAACCATGTCCTTTTTAGGCAACTAATCATTTCAATTTGAAACTAATTAAATAACTAAGTAAATCACAACTAATTAAATAAGTTTGCCCATTTAAAATACCTGTTGTGGTGGTTGTGCACATTGTTCAGGAGGTTATTGTTTAGTCTATTGAGGAGGTGGTTGCTCACTCTGTTGACCAGGTGGATTTGCACTCTGTTGAGTAGGGTTGTCTTTCATGTGGCATCCTCATTTGTTATGCCCATATTCATTATAAATGGTGCACTTCATACGGATGCTATGCCTAGACATTGTTGTTTTATCCTTGGGATCAGTCCTGATTGCATCCATTAATTTCTTCCTAATGATTTTAGGTCTCCCAGGCATCTTCTTGAATGGAGGTGGATGTATAGGATAAGCAGTCACCTTAGGCATATAAGAATTCAGTATATCAGCAAATTAAATGAAATAATATAAATAGATATGCACAATAGCACACTATGAATATGCAACATATTAGAATAAGAAGCAAATAATTTGAGTTCACTTTGGCCCACATGCTTTCTCCATTTCTAAGTTCAATTGCCAAATGGTATGAGTTTAAATACATCCCTCTCTTGAAATAGTCATCCACATAGTCATCCACATTATGTCTTATGTAATTTATAAATGAGATTGCATGGATGCAAGGCATTCCATTCAGTTGCCAAGCTCTACATGTGTAGATCTTGGTTTGTAGATCAACCACAAATTGATCATCTTCATATTTCACTTAAAATTTCTCATTCAGTGCTGCCTTCAAAATACAAAGCCTGCTGTCC
>CATIWO010309830.1:0-13837 GCA_949673435.1 Macaranga tanarius
CTTACCATTATAAATCTAACATCATGTTCAATCCACTCAACACTTGAGTATCCACACGTCTATCTGATATCTCATATCAAGTAGCATGAGACTCATTACCTCCCACTATTAGTATCACATACTAATCAAGGAAAATAGACAGAGGTGATAGTCAAATTAATATCAACCAAATATTAATTTATTGACTACGAACAATTTTATAGCACATGTACTAAATAAATGTGTCCTCATATTATCAAATCTTGATAATACATTTATTTAACATAATGCTAATGGAGTAATACTCAAATAAATAAACTCTTTATTTAAATGAATATTTTAATTGCCATTTAGGATTTTACAATGTCAAAATACATGATTGCCACTGGGGCATATCACCTATACTAACACGTACAACTTAATTGCTAGCTTAACTTACAAGCTTCTAATATACAAATTATATTATCCAGATACCACTTTCATGTTAATCCAACAAATCAAACTGCAAACTGCACTAACATCCATGCTGATGCTCACTATAGACAATCACTTTGAAAGAATAATGGAAATAGGAGTATTGAGTATTTTCACAAGAAAATACTCAGTGAGTGAATGAAGTACAAATATAAATGTGTTTTAATAATAAGCCATTTAATTCAATGGTTAAAATACTCAAATAGTAAAGAAATAATCAATAACAATATTCATAGGGGAATATGGAGATAATAAATTATAGTTCTTCTAGCTAATTAATTTAATTCTAGTTATGCTTGCTATTTTATGTAATTATAAGTAATTCACAGTTAACTCGTTTATATTAAATGAGAGTTCCTTTATGATTTCCTTAACTATTCACTACTTAGAAATAATTACTTTTATGTAAGAACATTTATTTCATTCTAGGTATCATTATCATTGAGTAATTTAAGTGTTCAAGATACTCAAGATATTTACATACATAAATCTTAAAGAAACTAGTTGATAAATTTCTGAACATATCTCCACAAACACAAGGGCATTTATAATTCCTCTGAAACAAATCATTAATACAAAAAGAATTTCTATATCAAGTATAGAGCATAACAAACACATATTTAAGTAGGGGTGTGCAGGACATGACCGTCCAAAATTTCCTGTCTGAACCAAACCAAAAATTTAGACCGGATAGGAAGAGATCGAGTAAGAAGGTAGGTTGGTTATTTCGGGTTGAGTAATATCGGGTTACGGAGGGCTGGTCGGTTGTGAGCCATTGCCAACTGACCCGCACGAACTTTTGAATTTTGGTGCTTTAAACGGTGCATTATATATATATATATATATATATATATATGTATATTATAACCCTAAACCTAAACCCACCCTCTTCGTTTTATGTCACCCTCTGCCCTTCTCCTTCTCGATCTTTCTCCTCTTCTCTGCAGACCCCTCTTTGCCTCTCATTTTCTTCTCTCCCCCTCTACATTCGCTAATCCTAAAATCCTTCATTTTGCTTGCATTTCCTTGTCTCTCGAGTATCGACCATGGCCTATTACCTTTATTTGTAATCCTCTATTGTCTTCATTAATCTCTCATCCTCTCTAGGCTGCAAATCTGTGTGACTGGAATCAATCTCATCCCATTCTTGTTATTTTCTTAAAAAAACAACTATTTTGAGAAATTTAAAACTAGTAGTGATAGAAAAATTATATTTTGACATAGATCTGGTAAATATTTTTTGTTATGTGAATTTTTTAGTTATTTTGTATTGTTATTTTGAATCTTTTCTATTATTTTGAATCTTATATGTGGATCTGTAAGACTTTGACTATGATTTTAGCATTTTGCAAAAGTATTTAAATTATTTTCAAAAAGATTATATTTTTTTAATGTTTTTTTTTTGAAAGGAAAATAGGGAGGAATAATAAATTACAAAGAGATATAGATTACTGACCTTTTTCTCTTGCAGCGGAAACTGTGGTAAATATGTTGATCGAAGCCTTGACTACTAGAGAAAAGGCTATGTCTTCACTATCTAAATATCAATGGGATGATCAAGAATGGGAGAGAAATACACAGAGTATTTTTGGTGTTTTTGTTCTGAGAGAGAGAGTTCTCAATTGTTCTACGTGAGTTATTGGGTTGTGTTACGCATATCAAACATAAAACCCATACTCTACAAAAGAGTAGAAAGTAAACTTTTATTAGTAGTCTATTACACCCAATTCAAATTCAAAACTTAAACTAATTGACGTAGCGGAAGTCTGTCAAAGAATAAATATTAACGATTATTGATTCGCGCACGAATGCCAATTGAAAATCTTCTATAACCTGCAATTCTCAAATTTAGGGAATAGGCAATAAAATTCATAGAATTTTGGGGTAAACGAAATTTTAATTAATCAACAAAAACTAACTATCCTCTAAAACATAAAACAAGTCTTTAAATAGGTAAACCCTAAAAAAATCCTTAACAAACTAGGGAAAAGAATCCAAATCCTACTAAAAAATAATAAAATAAAACTTTCTCGAAATAATAAAAAAATATTAAAATTGCATTTTCGGGCTCTAAATGAACGAATTTGGCCAAAAAGCGACAGACATCACAAGCTGAGCTTGTGAGTTTTGATCCTTGGCCTGATTCAAATGAAATTGGAGTTTGAATTCGCAAAAATCCAAAACTCCAAAATTGCCCAAAATTGCAAAACTACCGCTACCATAATTTTTCATATTTTTCCATGAATGCGCATGCTTGTTCATCAACGCGTCTCGCATCATTCTCTCCAGGATGGAGAAAATTCGCCCTTAAATTTTGCCCAAATATTGAGAGAAATTTGCTCATAAATGCATTGGATATTATAAATTCATCAACTTGTAATTCCTTCAAAAGAAAATTTAAAGGAATATAGGAATAAAGAATTTGATCAATACCAATAAAATCATATATTCAACATGGTCACTTGACTCTGGTATATTATTTTGATGTTTAGGATGTTCTTTTTTCTCGGGCCCCAATGCTTGAACAACTTCAATTTCATAACTACTAGTATCGTAGTAGTCAGAAAATATATTATTATGTAACCAGTCATCATTGTCCTCATCAAATATTGGTTCATCTCCAATTACCGTATCTTCATCCTCACCATCATTAGTATCAATGAATAAGGGCTCCTCATAATATTCTTCTTCCTCGTCGTCATCACTAACATCCCCATCATCGTTCCTCCCGCAAAAGAATTCCTTTGTTCATCAAAATTAGAAATCCTCCCTTGATTTGGATTTTTCCTATTTTGATGGACTAACAATTCACTCATCCTCTTTGTTAATCGATTGATCAAAGTATCCATTCTCTGATCTGTCATCTTCTCGATCCGTTGCTCGAATCGTTGCTTAATACGACATAGATCATCACGCTCGTAAACCTCCTTTACATGATGTTGTTGTGTCTGTGTTGGCTGCCTTCTGGGCGGCATAACTCTGATACCAAACTGACATAGCGGAAGTCTATCAAAGGATAAATATTAATGATTGTTGATTCACGCACGAATGCCAATTAAAAATCTTCTATAACTTGCAATTCTCAAATTCAAGGAATAGGCAACAAAATTCATAGAATTTTGGGGTAAACGAAATTTTAATTAATCAACAAAAACTCACTATCCTCCAAAACATAAAACAAGTCTTTAAATAGGTAAACCCTAAAACAATCCTAAATAAACTAGGGAAAAGAATCCAAATCCTACTAAAAAGCAATAAAATAAAACTTTCCCGAAATAGTAAAAAAAATATTAAAATTGCATTTTCGGGCCCTAAATGAACGAATTTGGCTGAAAAGCGACGGACATCACAAACAAAGCTTGTGAGTTTTGATCCTTGGCCTGATTCTAATGAAATTGGACTCTGAATTCGCAAAAATCTGAAACTCCAAAATTGCCCGAAATTGCAAAACTACCACTACCATAATTTTTTATATTTTTCCATGAATGCGCATGCTTGTTCATCAACGCATCCCGAATCACTAATTAAGTCATGGGTGTATATTATCTAACATCTCCCACTCGCATATGACTGAACATATTCAGTTTTCATCCCATTCATACTGATAAATAGATCGTGCGACCAGCATATAACGAGAGCACTTATGCTATACACTTGTTAGAGATATATAGCGTCTCGATAGTAGATCCTATATCTTGAAATATGCTTTACCTCAGATTACTTCTTTACATTCACTGCTACCTCTTGATCTCTTAGCAATATTCTATGACCACTATTATGTATGCACCACTTATGGCACTCATAATAGGCTAGCCAGTGTACAATAGAAATATTGAATGTAGTCTATCAGTAATCTTCCCTTCATACACTATTCATATCATATGGTTCAACTCGCTTATCCAGTCAATTCCTCTAAGTCGTATCTCACATGACCTTTCAGAGATTCTTCCAAAATAGCCACATCAAACCATACTTTAGAAATATGCCCTAGGTTTTAAGGGTAGGTTTCCAAAAACCATAAGTTTATAGAATGGGTCTCACACTAGGGAAGATTGAGATCATTTGATTATTTTTATAACTTTCCATCCCTGGTCAGCTTTAGCACACATAGTATGAATATGCGTTATGGTGTTCATTCTTTTCTTAAAAAGAGCACATGTTTCAAAATGATTAAAATCATATATATGACACCATACAGAAGCAACACATTTAGGTGTATCTTAACACCAAACCTTAATACTTAATTGAGGTTACTTCTGGCCATAAAGACAGAATTAAGAAGAATTATCTTTAATTCTCCTTTTAAAGATTACACAAATCTACTTACAAATCATGAAATGAAATGTAATATTTTATCTCGCACTTAAATTAGAACTCATCTAATACTTAAGCAAGATGACATACGTATATTAAACGGGCTCTCGTAACTCCCTTGTCTGTTTAAAATACTGCTTCATCATAATCTTTATTAAACATAGTTAATAAAATTAGGGTAAACACTCGTGTGAGTGGGTTACTTCTCTATCCAACATGTTTTAAAAGTCACATACATTTAATACTAACACATTGTGTATTGCCAAATGAACATCCACATATTTATTAAAAATAAACATATAACAAATAATGTTCAAATTACATGATAAGCAAAGTACAATCTAAAATCTACGCAAACTAAAACATTTGATGTGTCTCTTAAACACATTTTAAATGACAACTTTTGTCAATGGATCTGCTATCATATCATGCATAGAAATGTACTTTAAGTTCACCTCTCCTCGTGTAACCATGTCTTTAACATAATAATACTTGATGTCAATATACATAGTCTTACTATGGAGCTTAGGATCCTTAGTATAAGCTATTGACGATTAACTGTCACTCATGATTGTCACAGGTTCTTTAGAGGAAGTTACTTTAAGATGATCTAGGAATCTTTTAAGCCACACTCCCTCTTGGACAGTAGTTGAGAATTCAATGAATTCACTTTCCATTGTTGATAAGACAACACATGTTTATTTTTTACTACTCCAAGAGATGGCTGAATTGCCTAATAAAAAAACAAAACCATATGTAGATTTCCTCTCATCTACATTTCCAGCCCAATCAGCATCTATGTATCCTCTCAATTGTAAATCTCTTCCTTGATAACACAGCGAGTAGTCCACAGTACCTTTCAAGTATCTCAAAATCCTCTTAACTGCCTTCCAATGTGCTTCGCCTGGGTTGGATTGATATCTACTTACTAACCCAACAGCATAGCAAATATCAGGTCTTGTACACAATATAGTATACATAAGACTTCCAACGACACTTGTAGAGGGAACGTTCTTCATACGTTCAACCTCTTGTTGCGTTTGGGGACACATTCTCTTACTAAGGGCCTTTCCCTTAGCTATAGGGTTATTTATGGGTTTGCAATTTTGCATATTAAATCTTTCAAGGACTTTATTAATATATGTCTCTTGAGAAAGAGACAAAAACCTTCTCGAATGGTCTTTTGAAATCTCAACTCCAAGAATATACACTGCATCACCCATATCTTTCATCTCAAAATTGGACGACAACCAACTTTTGATGTCCTTTAAGTATTCGACATTATTTCCAGCTATAAGTATGTCATCAACATATAATGTCATAATAACAAATTTACTTCTAGAGCTTTTAGAATAAACACAGTGATCTTCGTCTATCATAATAAAGTTATTTAAAATAACCGCATTATGAAACCGAACATACCACTGTCTAGAAGACTGTTTAAGGCCATAGATTGATCTCAATAATCTGCAACCTTTTGGTCGCTACCTTTTTATTCGAAACCTATTGGCTATTTTATATAGATTTCTTCATCCAATTCTCCATTGAGAAAAGTAGTCTTTACATCCATTTGATGTAGCTCTAGGTCTAAATTTGCCATTATAGCCAGAATTAACCTTATGAACGTAAATCTCATAACAGGAGAGAACTTCTCCTCATAGTCAATCCCTTTCTTATTGTGTATAACCCTTTACTACTAGGCGAGCCTTGTATCTTTTGATACTTGCATCAGCCTTTTGCTTGATTTTGAGAACCCACTTGTTCCTAATTGCTCTGCGTCCTTTTGGCAGATCAACCAATTCCCAAATATGATTTGATCTCATGGATGCCATTTCTTCTTCCATTGCCTTAATCAATTCTCTTTTAGCTGGACATGAAAGAGCTTCAGACACATTCCTTGGCTCATCATCTTCGTGTAGGTCAACTAAAAGAGCTTGACTCATACCATCAGATTGATATCTTTTAGGTATATCACTCTTTCTTTATGATCTTCGCAATTCAGAATCTTGATAAACATGCCTCATATATTCATCATAATTCAGAATTCTCCCACTTAGTTCAAGTTCCATACTCCTATTGGAGTTAGAAATTATACTCCCACTTAACTCAAGATCATGAACATTCAGATCATTTGGAGGTAGAAGATCATTATCTTCTTCCTCTAGATTTCTCCCACTCGAATGGAGTAATCTTTAAGTGTCCATTTCTTGGGTCTCATAGAGAGTAAAGTCTTGACCTACATTGCCCATCTTAGGAAATTCATTCTCAATGAATACGACGTCTTGTGATTCAAATTCTGTCACTGTGCCATTTTCATGCTCACCTATGAAAACGTATCCTTTTGACACTTTAGGGTATCTCACAAAGATACTCTTCTTACCTTTTGGACCTAATTTTTCATATTTACTAGAGGTATTATAAACATAGGCAGCACAACCTTAAGGTCACAATTGGCTTATATTGGGTTTCCGACCAGTCCATAACTCATATGGAGTAGTAGTGATAGACTTAAAGGGCACACAGTTTAGAACATAAGTGGCAGTAAGCAATGCATCTCCCTAATAAGAAATTGGCAAATTTTCTTGTGCCATCATAGATCTTACCATATCAAGAAGAGTCCTATTCTTCTTTCAGCAACTCCATTCTGTTGAGGAGTTCTAGGAATAGACAACTGATGCTCAATTCCTTTTTCATCATATAAAGTCTTGAATTCTTTAGAAAGATATTCATAACCACGGTCGGTTCTCAAGGCTTTAATCCTTATATCTAATTGACTTTCCACCATATTTATAAAAATCTTAAAGCAACTCAAAGCTTCGAATTTGTGGGATATCAAATAGATGAGACCATATCTAGAATAGTCATATATGAAGGTGATGAAGTAGTAGGCCCCATGCCTAGCCCTCATATTCATTGGACTACATACGTCTTAATGAATTAATTGCAAAGGAAATTCGGCTCTAGTTGCTTTACCAAATGGTTTTCTAGTTAGTTTTCCTTTAAGGCAATGCTCACAAGTAGATAATTTGACTTTTTCTAAATTACCTAAGAGGTTTTGCTTGGCTAATCGACTCATTCGATCTTGGCTAATATGATTCAATCTAGCATGCCATAAATGCACATCAACTTCATGATCATGCGAAGAAGTAACTAAAGAAAGACTAGCATTATTATTGAAATTGATGTAATCAACATCCATAACAATGAAACCATCCATTACAAAACCAGAACCATAAAATGTTGTACCCAAACATAAACGTACATTGTCATCATAAAAGTACCAAGTGAAACCAAATTTCAATAATACAAGAATAGATACTAAATTCCTATGAATACTTGGAGCAAAGAGAACATCATGTAGGAGAAGGGTTCGACCACCATGTAAAACTAATTTATATGTGCCTATTCCCTTAACTGAAATTCTTGCATTATTTCCCACATAGATCCATCTGTCTCCATCAGGTACTCATTGGAATTCTATGAAGGTCCCACGATCCTTCGTTACATGGTTGGTTGCTCTTGAATCAACAACCCATAAAGGATTAAATTCAGTTAAGAATAGAGAACTCGATATACAAGCTTCACTTACGTATGAGTAAATAGCGTGTACCTTCTTAGGCTCAGTGCAATCTCTTGCATAGCGCCCCTTTTGTTGACAATTATAGCACCTCACACGTGCAACATTAGTCTTTCTCTTGTTCTTTGACCTTGCTTTCTTCTTATGTCCTTGCTTTTGCTTTTTAGGCCCTTTAGCCTTCCCTTTGCCTTGATTCTTATGCTTGTTACTGTTGGAACTTGTTCCAGCAGAGAGCTTCCTTGGGCATAATGCACTTGTGCATTAACTTTGACCAATGTAAGTCGATCTTCCTCTAACTCTAAATGTCACGTAGCATCCTCAAAGTTCCTTATATTCTTTGAGTGTGTTAGGTGAATCCTCATGTGCTCCCAACTATTGGGCAAAGAGCGGATGATAGCTTGAATCTTTTGCTCTTTAGTTAACATATAATCAGCATCATGCAATTCATTGATCATATTGGACATCTCTCTTAGATGTTTCTTCATTGTATAATCAGGATGTTTCTTATGAGTGTCGAACTTTATGGTCAATGAGCAGAGCTTAGTCAAGGACACATCTCCAAACATCTCCCTCAAAGCATTCCAAAGTTCCATCACATTCTCATACCTTTTGAATTGCTTAGCAATGTCATCATCCATTACACTAAGCAGAATGATGCGAGCAGAAGAATTTTTCTTTTTCCATGTTTCGTATGCCTCTCTATCCTGCCTATGCTGGATAGTGGATCCATCCTCAGGCTCAGTCATAACAATGTTGAGCACATCAAGAACCTCTTGTTCTTCAAGCACATATTGGATTTTCATGCTCCAGACCTCATAATTATCCCCATTCAACTTGAGGTTTTTGTTAAGCTCAGCAACAACGGACTTGGTGGCAGTTGCCATTGCTGATCCTCTTGATCTTCAATGTTTAATGGTTGCACTTCATTAGGAGAATAGGCAATACACATAACTAATATGCATCCAATATATTAACCAACAAAATCTCCCACTAGACCTAGAATCGAAGAGGTCACTATGTTTCCAATTACCATCCAAGTTCTAATGTTTGATATTACTAGTTAAAAGATCATGCATAGTAGTAAAGATTATTGGATCAAACTTTTAAGTTCTCTAACTCTAAAGTTTTTGTGATCATACATTTGGTCCTTTGCATAACAATTTCAAATCATACAATACATAAACACATTCAAATATTGTAAATAAATGCAATTAAATAAGCAAAATAAGAAATTGCATTTATTTGTAAATGTATCTCAAACATTTATTAAGAAATTGTAAAAGAAACCAAAAACATAAATGAACATCCAATCCAACTATCATAATAAAATAATGTTGTACTAAACATTAAATGATATCACTAAAACAATAGTTACTAAAACTATTTTTAAGGAACTGTTGCTTTAGGCAGATTAATGTCCAATAAGGGGTAAGACTCTATTAGTCTATACATGAGTTCACAAGGGACAGAGTATAGGATTTCTTTTCTGTATTGTAGACACTTCACAATTTGTCCACTTCTTAGAGCCATGCTTTTTAGGAGGAAGAACTATTCTCATCACTCCTCGGCTTGATATAATTTTCACAAATGCTCTTATAGCATCATAATATCTGTGATTAACCCATTGTTGATGCAAAACTTTCCCATAATCCCTAAGATTAAAGGTTTTTATCATATCAGATATAAGACCATCGAGGTCATGGCCTCGAGAGTAACCACCACGCAAAATGCACTTTCGCATCTTTCCATGGACACATACAATATATTCAATTAATGCATCAATATTATCATAACACCTCATAGTCTCCATTCTCATCTTACGAATCTCTTTTCTAAGATGACAGACCCTTCAAAGATGAGATTCAGTCCTAATCACTACGGGTACATGCATAATGACTCCTTTTCTATACAAAATACAGAAAAAGAATTTTAGTTTATCACACAAAGTAATAATCTAAGAATAATTGAAAACTTCTTTTCAATTAATATCATTATGCATGGAGATAATATAAATTCCAAAATGCAATTTTAAAATTCTGATTTTCACAAATTATATCATTGAAGACAGAAAATAATATTTAAACAATATTTAATTAATTAAATATTTTTCACAACAAGGAAAAATTTAAAATTATTTTGTGCAAGCTCAAAAATTTATAATAATTATACCAAAAAAATAAAAAAAATAAAAAAAATCAAAATACACATACTAGAAAAAATGAGATAAAAAATGGAGTTTTCTACAGCCCTCACGCACTACACGCGCCATCGTACGTGCCCTTTACGCGCGTCACGTTCCCCATGCATGGGGCAAAAAATCCTTTTATTTATTTATTGATGCCACATGTCACAATGCGATTGGTCCATATCGTGCCACGTGTCGATATGCTATTGGTCCTTAGAGCTGATGCGCGGCCATATCATCGCCATGTGTCACCAGTATGCTGATGTGTCTGCCATATGGCAGACACGTGTCATCCTCAGATTGGTCAAATGAGCTGGCATGGCAGACACATAATCTGCCATGTAGATGCTGATTGTATGGCTTCTGCCACGTGGCAGAAGCTTATTGGGTCTCGTGGCTGGAGCTACCAATCAGCTCTTGCCACATGTTCCACTCATTTGCTGAGTGGAGCCTTTGCTTCACTCACCGACGGTGGCACGTGGAAGCCACACGCCTCCTTCCCGGTCGATTTAGGCGTCTGAACTTTTTCCGGTGGGGGGTTTTTGGGTATCCTCATCTCATTGGTAAGGTCAAAACTTACAAATACCCCTTCCTTAATAGTGATATCAAATTTGCACATTAAATCAAAAATCAAAACATGTATATGCACTACAAGACAGAAAAGCACAGATTTCCATAAACTGCAGTGTTTTAACCAAAGGATGAAAATTATATTTTTCAATTTAATATACAATAATATCATGCCAATAGTACTAAATCAAGAAGACATGCTCTGATACCAATGAAAGGAAAAGAGGGAGGAATAATAAATCATAAAGAGATATAGATTACTGACCTTTTTCTCCTGCAGCGGAAACTATGGTAAATATGTTGATCGAAGCCTTGATTTTTATAGCAAAGGCTATGTCTTCACCATTTAAATATCAATGGGATGATTAAGAATGAGACAAAAATACACAGAGTATTTTTGGTGTTTTTATTCTGAGAGAGAGAGAGTTCTCAATTGTTCTACGTGAGTTATTGGGTTGTGTTACGTACATCAAACATAAGACCCATACTATACAAAAGAGTAGAAAGTAGACTTCTATTAGGAGTCTGTTACACCCAATTCAAATTCAAAACTTAAACTAATTAAGTTATGGGTGTATATTATTTAATAGTTTTTTCTCTATAATTCTATAAATGTCAGTATGATTTGCAAATATATTTATATATATTTAAAAATTTCATAATTTTTTAAGTATGTGATTTGGTGGGTAGTCATTATTTTTATTTCTATTTTTATTATTTAATATTATTGATTATGAGTGTTCTATTTTTTTTGTAGAAATTGTTGTGGGTCAAATATAATACCCTACTCTCTAAGACCAAGTATAGAGCAAGTAGGGTGCCGAACACTCTGGAATTTGGAGCAATTTTATATTAATCGGATAGATACTTAGATGGATAGGCAAAATATTATAATAGAAGATATTAAATAATTCTAACTAAATCTAAAGTTACTAAAGAATTATAAATTATACTAACTAATCTAAATATTCTAACAACAAGTTCAAGTAGTGTTCATTAGAACTATAATAATTAATAAACATATAAAAACATGCAATGAATGGAGAATATGACCAAGAATCCTTAAAAGCAACTCTCATTGTCAATTAAGGGTATTTCCAACTAGAGTCTATAAATACTTTCATGTCATTGTAGAGATAGATAAAAACCATAAAGTTCTATGCCAATTCTTTAATCCCTCAAAGTGGATTTCTTGTCTCCAAGTAATTTCTTATCCTTTAAGTGAATTCAAATGTATTTCCACTAAAAATTCCAACTCTCATTGTGAACCCTTGATTAACACATCATACATGGTGATCAAGCATATTTAATACAATTAAACACTCAATTGAAATCAAATCATTCATGTATTATAAAAGATAAAAATGTAGTTCATAAGATTAATTCATCCTTGGAATTCTAATAAACAAGAAGTTAGCTAAAATACATATTAATAATTGACAAATAACCATAAGAAACTAATTCAAACATCAAGCAACTAAATAGAGAAAAGAGAAATAGATATAGGAATTATGTTGATGAAATCTCCCATGCTCTCCAAGCAATCACTTGATATTGAATAGCCTCCTTGACTAACATTCTTGACTACTTGAAAGTGTCTTCTAAAACTATTTTAAACTAAAATGTACTTTCTAACATATGATAATAAAACTTCTATTACCCTCTTCAGATCAAAAATGATATATATATAGACCTTAGAGGTCGTTACAAGTGATTACAATTCATTTTGAATTATAAAGGCACCATTTGAAATGAAAAGTCACCATCATGTATATATGTAGTAATTTCAAGGGCATTTTTGTCCATTAAAATGACGTTATCTTTAGAAAATCTCTTCATGAAATTGTAGTGCTTTGAATTATCTTTCCAACACAACTTGAATCACCTAATTTGGAGTCTATAGAAGAAGTGATGGCCAAAATATAAAAACTGCTCAAAACTAGAAAGTTGTAACTCTTTGGGATGACTCCACCGTGCCAACTGAAGGCTTGACTCCATACAGCAAGCCTTTGTTACGACTCAGCACCACCGGAATGACTCGGAACGGTCCTTAACTTGCTTTCTTTGACTTTTTGAACACTAAACTTCATTCCAATGTACTCTAATGCAACTTTAAGCATGAGATTAGCCTAAAATGACATATGAATCACACAAATAAGATAAAAGCACACACATAACAACAATATTGCAATAATTAAACAAAATGAAAATGCAAACTAGATAAAAATCAACAAAATGATCTTAAATGGCTATGCTATTTTTGAAAGGAATCAAGCTATGCAACACACTAAAGCGAAAGCATGTGCCAAAAAGGGTGAAATTCAAAAAATTTCACTTGCATAGTTCTTCATCATATGAAGAATTCCAATCCATAAGATCCAAATTGCAATTAACACATAGCTAAATACATACAAATATACACAAGCATGTATACCACAACCACCTAGAAGTTCAAGTTCAAAGAAACTTACCAAACTCCTTATGGTTGATATAGACCACAATAATCTACTTATTTGGTATGGAAGATTCAACTCTTGAATCACATGCCCTAGTCACCCAAGTGTGTGACCTCTAGCTTGAAACACCAAGCTCTCACTAAGTCACCTTTCTTGCCTAGATCAATTAGAAGCAAGTTCCCTCTCAAGTGACCCTCACAAAAGACTTGCTCTAATTTAATCTACCTAGCAAGAACACTTAAGGATGTTGTGTTGTTTTTGTTTGGTTGATTGGTTGCTCTT
>CATIWO010309988.1:0-17651 GCA_949673435.1 Macaranga tanarius
AACGATAAAGAAAACTAATTAAATATTGTTAATTTTTAAATTAGACCATTTTATAATAAATATTTGAATAGTAAAATAAATTTAATTAATAATTTTAATTATTATAATAAAATATAACTAGTTTAAGATAAAATATAATAGAAAATTTTCTATTTTATCTTAAATTAATTATATTTTATAATAACAAATAAAATTATTAATTAAATTATGATATTGTTCAGATATTCATTGCAAAATAACCTAATTTAAAAAAATATTTTTTTAAGTTGTCTATATGAAATACAATTGAGTTTGAAATTTAGTTAAAATCTAATACAAATTATAATATTGATAAAATTAATTGAGTTTATCCAATTATAAATAAAAGGGATAACAATAAATTTAGTTCTATAAGTTATGGCCGGTTTCCAACTAAGTCCTGTAGCATTAATTTTTTACAATTGAGTCCTATAAGATTTTTAAAAATTCACCGTTAGTCCTAGAGTGTTATATCTAACGGAACTCGTACACGTGGATTGATTTATGCAAATGTGGAGGACTAACGGTGTACGAGTTCCGTTAGATTTAACACTCTAAGACTAATGGTGAATATTTTACAATCTTATAGGACTCGATTATAAAATATTAATACTATAGGACTTAGTTGGAAACCGGCCATAACTCATAGGACTAAATTTATTGTTCTTCCATTATAAAAATACTCATTCATTTAAGATATATAAATTAAAATTTATATTTACAAATAATTAAAAATCCTTAATTAATTTTACTTATTATTGTTGATAAAATAATAATTTAAGAAAAATATTTTAAATTTTAAATTTTCTTGAAATTATTTTAGTGAGTTATATAGTTATAAAAGTTAAATAAAAGAATAAGTTATAAATAAATTAAAATATTATCTATTTAAGATATCAAAAATGAAATATTTTTATAGTTTTAGGATTGAAATGTAAAAAAAAGTTTGATTTTGAGAGTTGACTAATATAAAATTTCTTTACCCTTAAAAAATCATTTTTTTTATATTTCAGTCCTGAAACTATAAAAATTTATCATTTTTGATATTTTAAATAAATTATTTATTTATTTATTTATTTATGACTTATTCTATTATTTAACTTTTATAATAACTATATAATTCCCTAAAATAATTTCAAAAAAATTTAAATTAAAAAATATTTTTCTTAAAATTATTATTTTATTAACAATGATAAATAAAATTAATTAAGTATTTTTAATTATTTGTGAATATAAATTTTAATTAATATATCTTAAATGAATAGATATTTTTATACCTCGATAAACTCAATTAGTTTTGTCAATATTATAATTTGTGTTAGATTTTAACCAAATTTCAAACTCAATTATATTTTGATTAGAAAAATTAAAAAAATATTTTTTAAAATTAAACTATTTTGTAATAAATATTTGAATAACAACATAAATTAATTAATAATTTTAATTGTTATTATAAAATATAACTAATTTAAGATAAAATAGAAAATTTTTTTCTATTTTATCTTAAATTAGTTATATTTTATAATAACAATTAAAATTATTAATTAAAATATGTTAACTTATTTTATTGTTCAAATATTTAATATAAAATAGGCTAATTTAAAAATTAAGAATGTTTAATTAATTTTCTTTATCATTGTTAATACAACTAAAAATTTAAGAAAAACATATTTTTTAAAATTATTTTAGTGAGTTATATAGTGATTTTAAAAATTAAATATAATAGAATAAGTCATAGAAAAAATAAAAATATTATTTATTTAAAATATCAAAAATAATATATTTTTTTTATAATTTTAGGACTAAAATGTAAAAAAAAAAATATTAATTTTGAGGGTTGACTAACAGAAAATTGCTTTGACTAAGGATAGGATTAACATAAAGTTTTTTTAAAATTTATAGAACTTGATTACAAAAAAATTTTGTTGTAGAACTTAATTGATAAAATGATATAATTTATAGGACTAACAGTGTTGTTATCCCTAAAAATTATTATTTTTGATATTGTAAATAAATAATATTTTTATTTTTATCTACGACTTATTCTATTGTATTTAACTTTCATAATCACTATATAACTCACTAAAATAATTTAAAAAAATTAAAAAAATTTCTTATATTATTAGTTGTATAAACAACGATAAAGAAAACTAATTCTAATTAAGTATTGTTAATCTTTAAATTAGACCATTTTATAATAAATATTTGAATAATAAAATAAATTTAATTAATAAATTTAATTGTTATAATAAAATATAACTAGTTTAAGATAAAATTTAATAAAAAATTTTCTATTTTATCTTAAATTAATTATATTTTATAATAACAAATAAAATTATTAATTAAATTATGATATTCTTTAAATATTCATTGCAAAATAACCTAATTTAAAAAATATTTTTTTTAAGTTGTCTATATGAAATACAATTAAGATTGAAATTTAGTTAAAATCTAATACACATTATAATATTGATAAAACTAATTGACTTTATCCAATTATAAAAATACTTATTCATTTAAGATATATAAATTAAAATTTATATTTACGTATAATTAAAAATACTTAATTAATTTTACTTATTATTGTTGATAAAATAATAATTTAAGAAAAATATTTTAAATTTTAAATTTTCTTGAAATTATTTTAGTGAGTTATATAGTTATAAAAGTTAAATAATAGAATAAGTTATAAATAAATTAAAATATTATCTATTTAAGATATCAAAAATGAAATATTTTTATAGTTTTAGGATTGAAATGTAAAAAAAAGTTTGATTTTGAGAGTTGACTTATAGAAAATTACTTTAACTAACGGATAAGATTAACCGTAAATTTTATTAAAAGTTATAGAACTAAATTGTTAAAATTTTTTTTGTAAGACTTAATTGAAAATATGATAATATATATATATATATTGTGAGAAAGATACCTTGTGGTGATAAATAAGGTCATCATGCTTTGTTTAGACTTTAGACGTTGGAATAAATCATATTCACTAATATAATATTAATTTTATTGAATTCTCGCAAAATCAATCCGCTTTTGGTATGATACAGAATGTTCTGTGATATATTCTTCCTTTAACAGAATGCAGAAGACAATGAATACCCGGCAGGGGTGGATCCTTCACTTGAGTTTGTGATAACATGTCGTGATATTACCGGCACTGGTGCTCCGGCCACGCTGCTCATTTTCAATAATGAGCAAGGTTTTACTTCTAAGAATATTGATTCCATTTGCGATATTGGAAATTCCACCAAGAAAGGAAATCGGAAACGTGGTTATATTGGGGAGAAAGGTAAGTGATACGTGCAATATATGCATATTTGTGTCTGTTTAACCTCTCTCACTTTTAATACTCAGCATGCATGCATGTAGGAGTGTCACTGAAGCTGTTTTAATATATCTTGTTGTTGATTGATGTTCAGGAATTGGGTTCAAGAGTGTGTTTCTCATCAGTGCTCAGCCTTACATTTTCAGCAATGGCTATCAGATAAGGTTCAATGAACAGCCTTGTCCTGACTGCAAGCTTGGATATATAGTTCCTGAATGGGTTGAGGATACTCCATCTCTGTCCGACATAAGGCAAATATATGGCTCCAGTTCATCTGTTCCTACTACAACCATAATCTTGCCTCTGAAGTCTGACAAGATGGCAGCTGTGAAGCAGCAGCTTTCGAGCATTCATCCAGAAGTACTGTTATTCCTGTCAAAGATAAAGTGCCTGTCTGTCAGGGAGATTAATGATGATCCAGGACTCAATACCATTAGTGCGATAGCTATTACAAAAGAGACCAATTTCGTGACAAGGAAGAACATTGATGCTGAATCGTACACACTCCATCTGTCTGCAGAAGAAAATGGCGATAGCTCCAGCGCAGAATGCAGCTACTATATCTGGAAGCAGAAGTTTCCTGTCAGACAGGAAAACAGAGTTGATAGAAGAATGGAAGTGGAGGATTGGGTCATCACTTTGGCTTTTCCTAATGCACAGCGTCTGCATAGAGGAGGCAGCTTACCTGGAGTTTATGCATTTCTTCCTACAGAGATGGTTACAGACTTTCCATTCGTAATTCAAGCAGATTTTATCCTGTCATCATCGAGGGAAACGATACTCATGGACAACCCCTGGAATCAGGGAATTCTTGATTGTGTGCCCTGTGCTTTTGTCAGTGCATTAATAACTCTAGTTAGAACTACAGAAAATGCGCCGGTGTCTAGTTTGCCTCGAATGTTCAAGTTCCTGCCAATCAGCAGCTCTTCCTATCCAAAGTTGAATGCTGTGCGAGAATCAATCAGAGCAAAACTGGCTGCAGAAGATATTGTTCCAAGCGAGTCATACACAGAGCAGAAATTCTTTTATAAGCCATGCCAAGTTGGCCGAATTCTGCCCGAATTCTGGAATATACTAAAGAAGGCAAGGAATGAAGGAGTGAGCTTGGATAATCTTTCATCTCATGGATATATTGTCCTAAATTCTTCATTTGACTTACCGGAATATGATCAAATATTGGATTTCCTGGGAGTGGGAGCTGTGAGCAATGAATGGTACACAAAGTGCATCCAGGGCTCTGATATTGTAATGGGAGTCTCGGATGAAACCTATCTAGAGCTTCTCACTTTCCTTGCTGATAATTGGCAGTCTATGTTTGGGAGTTCGGAATGCTTGAAAATTCCACTTATAAGGTATATAGACCTTTATGGGAGCGTGAATTTGGGCAGTATCAATGAGTCAGCAAGAGGTGGATTAGGATTGTGCTTAGCAGAGAAAATCAACTATGCCTCATGGTTGATTGATTGGAACAAAGCATTTAGATGTGAGGCAAAATTGTTCTTTGTGCCTCTAAGTACACAGTACGCTATCAGATCATGTTCTAAATTGCAAGTTGTGTGGAATTGGCTTATAAATCATGTCAAAGTTACTGCTTGCAATGTGCACGAGTATGCAACTATTCTGAATAATCATGTTGGTGTTGATCGGAAACTTGTTATTACCTATGCTCACTTCTTATATCACTCGTTCTCCTGCAAGTATCTATCACATTCAGAGGTTGATTATTTCTGTGGTACTATGCCCCTTGTGGACAACTATGGGTTTGTGCAAACAAGGAGGAGTGCAGTTCTTGTACCAGCTAATGGAAGTGAATGGATGAGATTTATTGGTTCAAATCCCTGGAGAGGAGATGGCTATGTAGAGTTGGGAGAAGAATACTCACGTTCTGCATGTTATGCTGGTCAAAACACAACTGGGAATCAGCTTATAGAATTCCTGAAAGATCATCTTGATGCTGCTGATATTCCTCATATATGTCCTCCCAATGCTGGAATTCCAACGGTATGTGGACCACTCACCAAGCACAATGCATTTTTGCTGTTGAAATGGATTCGCAATCTGAAGAATAAGGCGTCTTGCATTCCAGAGAAGTTCTTGACTTGCATAAAGAAGGGTAGCTGGCTGAAAGTTACCATGAATAACTCTCCTGGTTACAGACCACCATCAGAGTCATTCCTTCTATCCTCAAATAGGGCAGACTGTGACTGGGGAAACATTATGCAGCATGGTTCTGTACTCGTGGACATTCCATTAGTTGATAAGAGCTTTTATGGTGATGAAATTTTTGGGTACAAGGAGGAGCTAAAAACAGTTGGAGTCATGTTTGAACATGGAGAAGCATGTGCATATATAGGGAATCGGCTCATGTCTCTTGCTGCTTCTTCTAACTTAACTAGAAGCCATGTGATTGCAATGCTCAATTTCATCAGGTTTTTGAGGAAAAATTTTCTTTCTCCAGAGAGATTCATTTGTAGTATCAGAGAAGGAAGATGGTTACAGACATCCTGTGGCATCCGATCTCCAGTTGGATCTGTTCTATATAATCAGGAGTGGACGAATGCAAAGCAAATAAGTGACATTCCCTTCATTGATCAACAACATTACGGCTATGAGATTCTTTGTTTTGTGACAGAGCTTGAGCTGCTCGGAGTCATCACTGGTTTCAGTGGAAATCACCAGCTGGTTGTTGACTTTCTGAAATCGCCTGCATTGTTGAATTTTCGTACAGCTGAAGCTCTTTTTTTGGTGTTGGATTGCATACGCAGTTGTGGAGCTGCTGACAAGCTTGTTAACGCTTGCAAAAGTGCAAAATGTCTGCGGACTAAACTTGGTTATAGATCTCCAGGTGAATGCTTTTTGTTTGATCATGAATGGGGTTGCCTTCTAGAGGTTTTTGGTGGCTTTCCATTGATTGATTATAATTTCTATGGAAGAAACATCATCTCTTTCAGAAAGGAGTTAAAGCAGCTGGGAGTGATAGTAGACTTTGAGGAGGCCGCTAAAGCCTTTGCGCACACCTTCAAGCGGCAGGCATCATCGTCTTCCATTACCAAGAATAATGTTTTCTCATTTCTGTCATGCTATAGACAGCTTAAGAAATCTTCTCACAAACTTCCTAAAGATCTGAAAAGATGCATCCGTGAAGAAAAGTGGTTAAATACTAAGCTTGGTGATTATAGATCTCCAAAAGATTGCATTCTATTTGGGCCTGATTGGGAGTCGATCTCCCCAATTACTCTTCTTCCCCTTATTGATGCTAGTGAGAACGGTTATGGGGAGGAGATTTATGAGTATAAAGATGAACTTATCAAGTTGGGGGTGGTGGTTAAATTTAAAGATGGTTTGAAGTTTGTTGTTGAAGGTGTTCGTTTTCCTTCTAATCCCCGCCGCATCACTCCTACAAATGTGTTTTCCCTGCTAGAATGCATCCGGCTCTTTTTGCAAGAAAATCACTCTTTTCCGGAGGTTTTTCTGAGAAAGGTTTCTGGAGAATGGTTAAGGACCAAAGCTGGTTACGCAGCTCCAGATATGTGCTGCTTGTTTGATTCCAGTTGGGGTTATGTGAAGCCCACTGATGGGCCTTTCATTGATGATAAATTTTATGGTTCTAAAATTGCATCTTACAAGAGAGAGCTCAGCACAATAGGAGTTACTGTTGATGCAGAAAAGGGTTGCTCATTGCTTGCCAGCCACATGGATTCTCATTCTGAATTTGCTACTATACTTCGAGTATATGAATTCTTGATTCAATACAAGTGGAAGCCTGGAAGCGGAGCAGCTAATAAGATATGGATTCCATCTGGAAATGAAGATGGAATGTGGGTTGATCCAGGAGAATGTGTTCTACATGACAAGGACTCTCTGTTTGGTTTACAGTTGCATGTTCTAGAGAAACACTATCAGCCGAGATTGCTGAATTTCTTTTCCAGCGAGTTTGATGTTAAATGCTATCCATCTGCTGATGATTACTGCAAGCTCTGGAAGACTTGGGAAAATACAGGCCACCAGTTGACGCAAGCTGAATGTTGTGCTTTCTGGGGGTGGTGGGTTCAGCGCAGGAATACAACGGTGGAGAAAACTCTGGCCAATGACTTGGCAAAGCTTCCAGTTCTTTCAGGTTCTGGTGAAATATTGTTGGTTGACAAGCGCAATGTTTTTATAGCTGATGACCTTCAACTCAAGGATCTTTTTGAGCATTCATCAGCCCAACCGTTATTTGTCTGGTATCCTCAGCCAAGTGTCCCTTCTTTGCCCAGGAGTATGTTGCTTGAAGTATACAGGAAACTTGGGGTTCGCTTAATCTCTGAATCTGTAGAGATAATAGAACTCTCTTTAGAAGATGATGGGGAGCTTAAGCAGGCAAGTGCAAATGAACTTTTGATTGGAAAAGGGCTGGTTCGACTCATTCTTGGCTTTCTAGCTGATCCTTCTATTAATATGGAAGCGAAAAGGAGGCATGAAGCAGTCGAGTGCCTCCTCCATCTCACTGTCCTGGAGACTCCGGAGCCAATTAATTTAAATTACAGTCTATCACTCTCTTCTGGTGAGGTGATGAACGAAAGAATCAACAGAATGTTGCGCTGGGACAAAGAGAGCTCTAGGCTTTTCACACAGAAAATGAATAGTGCTGGCGGACAGAAAGATCTAATTGAATATGCGACATGTTTCTCTGAGGTAATAGCTGAAGGAGTGCTGTGGGAGAAAGAAGATCAGATAAATGCACTTTCTGAGGTGATTAAGTTGGCTTTCCTGCTGAGTTTCGATGAAGCAGCGGTTGAATTCTTGATGAAGTCCAAGAATCTGCAAATTTTTATGGAAGACGAGGAGTTCTTGGCTGCTGCCTTCCCCTCTGGCTAGGTCCATCTTTTAACTTTTTAGCACTGCTTGATAAGTGGTGCATACATGATCTGCTAAATGTGTTTGTGTGTATGTGTAATGATAATTTCTACTGGTTTGAACTTTGAAATAAGATCTTTGTGTTGTTTTGATGCTAAGGATTGTATGTTGTTTCTCTTACTCAGCCCCACATGTAGATTTTATTTATCATTTGATTGATCTTTGCATTAATTATGAACCGAATTGCAGAGGAACTGGTATTCAGTACTCTTCCAATTACATGTTCTATATCACTTTCCGGCTACTCCAATTCGCCATATGTTATTGGATCTTGACCTCCTTGTCAATGTAAGCTGCAAAGGAACAACGTTTCAAAGTAGACATGTCATTGAATATAGGCATCTTGCCATGAAGAGGAAACAACACTTTTTTGTTATGTTGTTTTTGTTTTGTGAGGAAATAACACTTTATATCTTCATCACTGGCTAATTACATGGAAATACAATAATATTGATTGGTGTCTGATTATAGGTCACAGAACCCTTGATTACATTACTATGCAAATCACTTTTCTAGCGTAAAACAAATAGAAATTAGAAAAAAAAGGGGGAAAAAACTAAAATCAGGCATCTGCTTTATTTGCAAGTAGACGAACATTGTCGAATCCAGCGCAGGATGGATTGTAGCATGATTTAACTTTTTGCAGATGCTTCACAGCTACAGTTCTTCCCTTGGGGATAACCCTTCTTAATCTGTTTACTCTCTTTGATTTCTTCCTTGTCTTGGTCTCCGAATCCTGATGTGCACAATGAAGTCAAGCCAATAATGAGTCATGGCCTTTTCCTAGAAGATTGCTCATGATTTTATATGATTAATAATAAACAGAAGTGAATGCAATAAAACGAGAGCATATATAGACATACCACACTCGAGTTCCTTGATTCAGTGGTCTCCAAAGAGTCCTCTCCAAGCGATTTTTTGTCAGAATCATCATCCTTGTCGACTGCACGATCCACAACTTCTGGTACTGGTACACAACACATCATTCATGGTGAGATTTTGCATGTGAAGATTTAGAATATGTAATATATATTTATATATACTTACCATCATCATCATCGTCATCATCATCATCTTTGATATTGGACAATGATTCAATAAAATACACTCTGAAACTTGGCGATCCTGGACAGAGACTGTCTGCAGTTATGCTGCTGAGCCTTCCAATATCGTCTTCATCTTCTTCTTCTTCCGTTTCTTCTTCTCCTTTTTTGTCTCCTCTTTTGTCTCGCAGATGCACTGCTGTTTTTATTGCTTTCACTGCTGCGAAGATTGATGGTTTTGGCTTAGCCTCCTCTCCTTCTTTATGGTCATCATTTTTAGTATTCCATTTGACAACTTTCTCTTCTTTAGGTTTCTCAGGCTGATCATTAGGCGCTGGCACCACCTTCAAGGCTTTGGGCGCTGGTGCTTCGTTCACCGGAGGCTTGTGATCATGCTCAACAGGCCTAGATATTTTTGCTTCATTAGACTCCAGGACGGGTACAACCTTGACGCTACCTTCGTGGGAAGAAATGCTTTTATCATCAGAGTCATGAGGCGGAGAAGAAACAGCATCATCATCAGAAACACCATCCTTAAGCAGCTCTTTCTTGGAAAGCCCTGTTGGTGATTTTTTCAAAGAAACAACAATTCTCCTCTTTTTCATCTCCTCAAGCCTCCGCTTGAGAAGCGGCCGGATTCTGGCAGGTAATGATTCAGCTTCAGCCTGAAACTTTGATTGCCCGCAACCCATTGTGGAGTTCAAGAAAGGGAACAGAAACTTGATAAAAGAGAAATGAATTCATATAGGAATGAAAGAAATGCATAAAGAACGAGAATTGAGAATTTGAAAGAAGATTGGAATAAATTAGTTAAGGCAGGTGATCTGGTAATGGTTACAGACTGTTGTGTTTTTTTTTTCTTTTCTTTTTCTATTCGTAGCTGTTTTTAACCATATATAGCTATGATCATCTTACATGCTGTTTTCCAGTTGTAACTAATAGCAACGAAAGGGTCAAATGTTGTTTTACTCCAAGAACAAAACAATATTTCCATTTAGTATTATAAATATATATATTATATATATCATTCTCCAATTAAATTAATTGAGTTTTTGGATAAGTATTGGACTGTTTTTGGCTTGTAACCCTTTTAATTTAGGCACCTGAAAACAGATATTAAGACATTTAGTCGTTATATATATGAGTTTTGTTACTCTATTACAGGGTGTGAGTCCTTCGAGAAACAAGAAGGTTTATACCTCAAAATAAGATGAGGTTTATACATCGGACATGCCAATACTAATTAGAGCGGCCAATTCATTTCCACAATTTTAATTACACCAACCATACTCAATATATATATACCTATTTTATTTTTCTGAACAAAGTTTGATAGTAACTCGTGAGTAGTACAAGTAGTAAAAGATGTAAACATCAAATATAAAAATTATATTTTAATTTCTTACCTTCTGATTCTTCCGTTTATGATAAAAAATTAAACCACTTCAAATAATTTTAAAAGTAAGAGTTTGAGATGAACTTTAAGTCATTTTCACCATGAGAATTTCACCAAATCACTAAATATTCAAAAGACATAATAAGAGACTTAGTTTCAAATTCCTATTTTTATTTTTAAATTTTTATATTAAAAAAATTTTCAAGTCATTTTTAGGGCTTAATAATTTAAAAATTATATATTATTTTCACCATTTTTTTTAAGCTGATAATTGAAGTGGTTAATTCCTACCAAAATCACAAGAGAGAACAAAGAGAAGTGGAGGATGACCTCTGCCCTCTACAATTGAATCTCCAATTTTTTTGTCACTTGAACTACTCACGGGATGCTTATGAACATCAACTTTCACAAAGAAAAAAAAAGGTGGCAGCAGGAAATTAATTAATTAATACCTATCCACGGGGCATTAGATTAATTTTTAAAGGAGTTAAACTTTTAATAAACCACGAAAGAAGTAGGAAGTGAGTGGCATGCATGTATAAATGTTCTTACTCTTCATATATATATATATATATATATATATATTCGATTGAGATATGGTGACTGGTGCTTTGTGGAAAGGAAATTTCTTTACATAAAGTTTGAGAGAGATATATGTTTCTTCCTCATTCTTCTGTCATTTTCTTTGGAAAATATATTGCCTTTTGTGTTTTATACATATCGCTCACTAATTTGCCTTCAGTGTTTTACAAATATTAATTTATAAAGATAAACATTAATTATAAAACTATTATAAAATGGATTTATTTAAATGAATTTTGTTTGTGTGCGTATGTATGTATATATATATATATATATATATATATATATATATATATATATATAGGTAAAATCAGTAAATTACGACATATAAGAATGTACAGTCTAAAAATATGAATTAAATATTTACTTTTGTACTTTAAAATAATTATTGTTGTATTTATACACTAACAAATTAAATTTGTTTTGCTTGCTTATCTCGTAGGTTTATTTATGATTTTTTAATGAGTAAGAAATATGATTTGGTGTAACATTCACTTTAACTTAGAAATCAACGAGTCCAAAAAACTTAAAAATCAGGGTTTGTGATGTCATTAATAATTTTAATTAATTTTCAGCATCATTTTCCAGAGCAAGTAATTTCTTATTTGATAAATATTTGATAAAAGAATTTGAAAATATGCAAGATATGATGCATAAATAGTTAATATTTTTATTGCAAATATTTCCTTTAATAATTAAAAAAAATTATCAATTAAAAAAATTAATGCCAAAAGCACAAGTCAAAAAACACAATATATGCCGCCCACCTTAATTAGATGGAAAATTCAACATAATCACAATTTTTTTTATGCCATCAGATCATGAAAATATTAAATTCAAGTTTTCAAGTAATGTATACCTAGATATGTTGCAGATGGAATGAAATGCATGGTGATTATTCATACAAAAATAAAACAGAGAATATTACTTCACTAATATAATTGTTGCAGATATATATATATATTCTCCAACAAATATTATAAAATAATTTACATTTCCTTAGTAAATTAATGAAAACGAAATGATTGAGAAGAAAGCATGCACTAAATTAATTTTTGTAAATATATTTATAGCTCTTAGCCACGACAAAGTTCAGAAGAAATTGCGGCCGCTGCTACTGCTTTCTTCGCAATCTTCTCCACTCGAAGGGACCTCAGTTATGCCACTGGAGCTCGAAGACGATGAAGAAGACGAAAGAGAATCAAAACTAGTCTGGTCCCTCTTCATAAAATCAAAAAATATAGGTTGACTTGCCACCACATTCCTTACTTTGATATCGCTGCAAGTTTGATTAATGGTCTCGCTGTTCATATTTTCTGCACTTCTGTTCTTAAAAAATATTCTACAAAGAACCGAATTCTCCAGTTGATTAAAAAAGTTCTGCAGAATCAAGAACTTGAGGTTAACTTGCGTAATCAAGGATAAATATATGCATTCGCATTAAGTACATTAATACGAAATGTGTATACGTAGGTATAGACATATATATTTGGGTTAAGTACATATATAAGTACGTTATAATTTAAGCGTAGTATTCCGGGTCTGTGATTTTTTTTGTGACATTTTAGTACATATAGTTTTATATTTATAATACTTAGTTGATAAAATTTATTACAACTAGTGATTTCTCTATCTTTAAGCATTTAAAAATTAAAATTTTAATATAATTTAATATAGGAGGGAACAATAAGTCTATACATAATAATTTTAAGTGGTAATAATAATATAAATAAAAAAATAAAAATATTTTTTTTCATATTTTTATTTAAAAAAAAGATTACGAATACTATTTACAACGATATTATTGTTAAACTCGTATTAAAATTATGAGAAGTTGATTAAAATTAAAAGTCAAACTTTTTGAATGCTAAAAGAGAGAAAAATCACGAGTTGTAACGAATTTTATCACCTAAGTGCTGTGAATATAAAATTACAAATGTTAAAAAAAAAAAAATCCACATACTCATGATGCTAAAACGCTTTAACTAATCGTACTTAACGCTATATAGTTCTTATAACTTGCCTGGGGTGAGTTCTTTGCGGCCAGTGGATAAGTGGAAGGTATATTTCCTACACTCAGGAGGCGATATTCATGCATGATCCAGTCAGTTCTAGATGCGTGGGGAGATTTGCCTTTATAAAAAACCAGAGTTTTTTTCATCCCCACAGCTGCATGATTATTATTCCCGCTCGGTGAGGAACCGATTTGTTTGTCTACACCAGTTGCCTTCCAATAGCCAGAAGCAGTTGCTCTATTAATCCTGTTTCCATTTCGGTATTTAGCTTCCTGGTTGCTGAAGAAGTACCTCTCATGCTCCATATCACCTGAAATTTAAAGCATTTAAATGACCTTGAACCAACCAGCTTTCAGAACTGTAAGATTACGAGTTCGAGCCGCACTCAATTATAATTAACAGAAAGGAAAATAAATGAGAGAAAGAAGAAGAAACAAATTGTATATATACATATATATATATATATATATCATGGTAGTAACCTGGCAAATCCCAAGGGTCGAACTTGTAGAGATTGATATGAGGGATGATAGAAGCAGGCAAAGGCCATGAAAGGACTTTACGTTTGAGGTACTCGAAGACAAGCTCTTCATCTGTTGGTTGGAAACGAAAGCCAGGAGGTAGTCTAGTTAACATTCCATCTCTAATGATGTTGTTCAACTTATGATCCATACTGATGAAGTGTGTAATTTTCTTGATTTTAGATATGTGTTTGATCACAAGCTCGAATATTAATAATTAGCTAATAATAAGTAATTGTATGGCAACCCCCAACTCAAAATTTATTCTACAATGCACGCAAGAAATGCACTGTAAATTTAAAGAGAGAAGGAGAAGAGGGCTGGGTGTGTTTCAGAAGAAAAGAGAGCACTCTTTATATATAGTTGTAATAAGATGGCCTGAGGTGGATGGCCAACTTATTCAAGAAACTCACTTTGTTTGAAAAAAGAATATTTTAAAAGAAAAAATTGATTCAAAGAAAGGATTCTGCTTATAAAATAAAATAAAGAAAATGATTCTGCAACTCAAAAAGTTAAGCTGATAATCGAGTAATCACCATGCTTTCAAAAATTATTAGTATATAAAATTCTTGTTTTACAATACAATAATATCTATTAATGGATAATTAACTATCCATTATTAAATATAAAATATTTAAGAATGTGTCAACCATTCATTTATTACCATATATACTTTTTTAAAATTTGTAACATAAGACAGTATCATTAGAATGAGAATGGAGGATAGAAAATAACGGAGTTATAATTATTAGTTATTAGAAATTAGTATTTTTAAACTCATTTTTGTAAGCACCATAAAATTAATTTTATAAATTTAGATGTGAGAAATAGGAATTAAACTCAAAATCTCTTCTACAAGAATAAAGTGTTTATTATATATATATATATAAACATAGAGAACTTATAAATTTTATAAGCAAATTAAATTTTATTTTTGCATTGAAAGAAAAGAAAAGTACTTTTGAATTGCTTTAAATAATTTTCTTGTTTTTGGCATTAATTAAGAGAGACTTGATGACCATTTTTTCTTGAATATTTTATAAGATTTAAATTTTTCTGTTGTCAATTTGCAAGAAATAATAACTATCTCGTATTATTTACTTGAGCACTTAAATTATTTGACATTTTGTTAATAGAAAAATATTTTCTTTTTAATTTTTGTAAATATTACCAAAATTTGACAATCAATATAATATATGGATTCTTCAATTTGAGTTAATTTGTTTTGTTTTTTTCGATTTTTGAAAACTTAATTAGAAAAATGTATGTGAAACAATTATCTTCTAAGATTGATTATTGCTAGAGTTATCTTATAATACTTGATCAATGGAAAAAAAAAAAAGATTAATGCATAGTTTTCTGAGGATGAAGTCACCTGACATCATCCTGTTGTGCTATTCCAAGATCACTCCTCCCATGATTCTGTACATGAAAGTGAAAACAAGCAATTCTGTAATGTAAAAGGAATCTACAGCAGCAACTCAACAACTTATAATGGAAGAAGTTTTCGATTGTGTGCTATAGACACTGACTTTTTATCCTTTTTATCAAAATGTACAACAACACCACCACCAATATTCTTCACGGATGCACTTCATAAATGTGCAATGATCCTAATATTTTTCCTGAAATCTAGCTATGTTTTGAAAGGGAAGCCGCCAAGAAATGTAGACAATAATCTTTTCAAAGGTTCCAAAATTATTCTTTAAGCAAGATACACATAGCTAGTTATCTTTCACATTAATTAATTCTTAGATGTTCACTAAAAGCATTTTTGCTAATGCCACGAGTGATCTATTAGAATGTAGAAATTTATGAATTCATATTTTAATGTTCTCTTCTTCTTTTTTTTTTTTTTGGTTGAAAAATCATTTGGAGATAAGCCCTGTTGTTCTATGAGTTATGGGACCATTTCATTTTCTTTGAACCCCGAAAATTCTATGGACCCAAAAGCCATTAATTTGGAGAGCTAGTGCACTATATTGATGCCATGCCTGTACAAGTGAATCATATGATTTTTTTTTTCCTCCCATAGTGAAACCCAGTATGATAAGTTACAAAATACATGAATCCTTCTTTCTTATTTTCCTTTTCTTGTATATATGCTTGTGCTTTTCAATTGTATGCTTTTTATGGATATAGTGGCCCTCAGGCTTTAAATTAAAGCACTTTATTTTTTTTGTTTTCCTTTGTTGAAGTTTTTATTTTAGGATTTAATTACTGCTAAAAAGACCCAATTCTCTTGCTTTCCAGAGTGTCCAAATTTAGATTATGAATGTGTGAGACACCAATTCTTGTATCCACTCTTAATTATATATATATATATATATAAAGATACATAAGCAATACCTAAGGTGATTCAAGATCATCTTTTGTGCATGTGTTTTTCAATTTTTGTTACATATATATAATTTGATGGATTATATGTGTCAAAGAGTTGAGTCCTTGCTTTCTTGGATTTAGAAGAAAAAACCATAAAAGACTTGCTTTTTAAGGCAAAGCAAAACCACAGATATTAGGGCTAAAAAGTCAAAGAAGGAGACCGTTTCATTACAAGTAAGTAATTAGGACATGGAGATTGGTACTTTTCTTCGCTGCGAAGATGTTCCTTTTCTTTTCTTTTTTAATTTTTTTTTTTTTTTTTTTTTTTTTATTGAGATCCTTATTCCAATCAAAAAGTATCCAATTGTATTACTGGGTGCTAACTAGTGTCATTGCTTGAGACAACAGCAACAAAAGTCATGTTTTTTTTGCCATCCAATTCCAATTCCATACAGCCCTTTTCACACATTGCTTTGCTTTTTTTTTTTTTCTTAAATAATTATGTCCAAACATGGCCTGAATTTTAATGAAAGATCTTCAATTATTGCTGGAATTCTCATTTCTATAGTTGTTTCTTTTATTGATTGAGGTTCAAAATAAGAGAATTTTTTTTATTTGTCACTAAAAATATCATTGTAAATTAATATCAAAAAAGACTATTTTCTATTATGTAATTCATCATTATTTAGAGGACATCCAATTATCCTGATGACAAAGGTAAGGGAACATTTAGATAGAAGGTGGGGATTAGATCTCCCCTTCCCCTGCTCTCTCGGGAGCTCTTAGAGCTTAAAGACTATCTCGTTTAAGATAAAAAAAAAAAAAAAATCAGTATTTAGAACAGTAAAATATTTACTGTTGACGGTGAAAGAGGCCTACTGATGGGCTGCAACATCGGGATGATGAGACCTGCACTCCTACACTAGTTTGACATTTAATTTTTCTATAAAAAAAATAATTACAGTTTTCATACTTTTATTATTTCTCAAATTGACAAAAAAAAAAAAAAAAAAATGGTAAAAGATAAATTAAAGCTTATTCAACCTAAATCTATGCTTGTTAAAGGATTAATTATCATATATATATTTTTTTTGAACTTGTGAGCGTTATGAGATTAAAATAAATAATGTGGTACGTGGGGATCCATGAGAGATTCAGCTATAGTGCAAATGAATGATTTTTAGCTGTCTCTGTTTCGGCTAAAATCTTTTTTCAATTCAAGCTTAGGCATCAGAACTTCTGAATTCAGCTTAAATAACTGATTATAGAAAAAGGCAATGCTTAATGTAGAAGAAAGTTTTCTTGTTTTCAACTTCTTAAGTTGCTTCCCACAATATAATATGCTAAAGAAATGTGGATTTCTTTTTCTCTATTTTTTTCCTTATCAACCTTTCTAATAATTAAAAAATAAAAATAAACTATCACAAAATTCTAATTTTTTAAATTTTGATACTATGACATAGATACTTGACTATATATAGTAGTACCCAATAATAAAATCTAAAATTATATCTCCAGGCTATT
>CATIWO010310048.1:0-16867 GCA_949673435.1 Macaranga tanarius
TTTAACCAATTAAATTGTATGAAAATAGACTAATAAATCAAACCCGGACTAAATTGTAAAATTTAGAAATTATTTGAATCAAAATAGTCATTCGCATGTAATTAAGGAATAATTAAGTAATTAAAAATAATAGAACATAAAACACAAACGGAGGCCGATCGCAAGGTCGGGTGGCCTATTCAAAAGCCTATACCCAGTTTTCGGACCCAATCTCTGAGGACGGCTGCTGGGCTCCCTCCATGGGATCCAGTTACTGTAAAAGTGTTTCCAGATTTTATCCAGGTGGCGACTCCATTCTCCGACCTAAGCCTATCAAGGCCCAAAGTTATATTCCTAGTGGGCCCTGAGCCCGCACAGTACCGTGGTCACCGAACACTTGGGCGCGCGCTGAACCCCGCCGCCTACAAGTAGTATTTTAATTAGTAAGTAATTTATAGGTTTTGATTGCTTTAAGTTAGGTTTTAGAAGCTGCTGTTTTTGGGTTTGATTATTCTGGTTTTGTAGTCTCTGTATTTTTATTATAATATGTGCTAGAAAGCTCTAAATTGATTATGGTTTAATTTTAAAGAACTTTGAAGAGTCCTCTATAACTTTTTAGTTTTGAGGTTGAGCTGATTTGGCCTATAGCATGGTCTAACAAAGCTATACATGTTATTGCTAAATCTGTCAGGATTTGTAACCTGATTGTATTCAGTTGCTTATAACTCTTTTTGTGGTTGTCTAATTAAGATGACATTTTAACAACCTAAACTAGATACATATATCCAAGATTGTGTAAAATTTGAGCTCCAAATTCTTTTTGTACAATTCATAGCAATATCTCAAAGTTCACTATGAAAGTTGTCCCTTTAGAATAGTTAAGCTGGTTTTATAGAATTGAGCATGTTAGCATATTTTTGCATCTCTCATGGGGGCTGCATGAATAGAGTAGCATATAAACTTACTATATTAATGATTTTTTAATATAATTATATATTTTAGATGTTGCAAAGGCCAAAGAAGGCGCTGGTACTAACTAGGCAGCTTGGGAAGTCAACTTTGTTTGTGTGTGTGCTGATTTTGTGAGTTGATATTCAAGCCCTTCAAACTCTACATTTGTTATATATAGTAACAATGAATAAAGTTTTTGAATGTTGGTTTATGAATCTGAATTGATATTTTTGAATTATTTTAATTTAGCCTTGCTATATTTTCTATATTTGGACTACTTGATGATTTAATTGAGTTTGAAATCAGTTTGGTTCATTTTTTGAAGAATTATGAGGAATTGGTGGATTTTTTTTGAATGCTTTATTGGATTACAAATGTGTTGCAATATTTGAATGATTATTTACTGGAAATGATATTTAGTTTTGTATATTACCACTCTATATGAGATGTATGAATGTACTGAGATGTTATATGCACATTTACGGTTGTGATTATTGCTACTGCACAATAGACAACATGACACTTGATTGCAGGACGGTGAAAGAAAAAGGTTCATACCATGCTAATGTAGTCGAAGGGTTAGCCGTCAAGTGTGCCTAGAGAGCGTGTTTGTGATGGCCTATATGCTATGGCTAGTTTGTGATGCTCATTTTAGTGATGGTTAATATAAAAGAAAGTTGTATTAATGTTTTACACAATGTGTTTTACTCAGTTGAACTTCATATACGTTTGAAGTAAACATTAGATTGGTATTACAAAGTGAATTATAATCTGACTTTAAATGCTCTAGTTTCTCCTAATTTTGAGAAGTCTATTGTGTTTGGTTTAATTAAATATTTTCTGCTTGTAGCATCAATTCATTGAGTATTTTTCTACTCATTTTACTATGTTTTCTAAACCTTTTCAGATAGGAGGACTTGATAGTGGACCCTTGGGCAGGGAGAGTTTTGTAGACATATCGTCTAAGATTGGCCCAACCATCTTGTCTGATGCTGCTCTCATTTTATGGTGTATTTTATGTAATAAAATTGCAAAACTATTTGTAAATGTGTTTTGTATATTGTAACTCATACTAAATTGTGGTGAATATTTCTTTTATTAGTATTTTTAAATATTAGTGAAATTTTATATCTATATAAATTTTACTTATTTCTATTAAAAATGTTATCCCAAGTGTGGCAAGTAGTTTCTAGTGTCCATTATGGGCTATATGAGACAATATGAGACACTAATCGTCCACCTCGGGCTATATGAGGCGGGGTGTGATAGGTAGCTGGTTATTTTATATAATTCAAGGCTCAAACTCTTTTTAGGTAAGTTGAAATTAAGGTGGTCGGGTCAATTCCTAGTTGTGAAAGTTTTTCCTTATAGTGTTATTGAAATTACCAGTGCGAAAGGTGAAACTTTTGAGGTAAATGGCCATCGTCTTAAGCCTAATATTATTGGTGATCAAGTGAAAAAAAGGGATTACCATCCCTCTCATTTTTCCCCATCTTGAACTTCATTGAAGTAATGGTCAAACTATAGACCTAAAGTTAGCATTTATTTTTGTGTGCTTTTACATTTCTTTCTTAGTTTAATTCTACATTCTAATCCTATAAACTTGTTTTTTGTTTCATTTCATAATTACATTATTTTTTTCAATTATATTTAAGATGTAAATGATTTATTTATGTTTCTGAATTTATATATATATATATATATATATATATATATATATATATGATGAGTTGCCACCATCTTTTAAAGTGAGCGCTGAGTCGTGACTGCGTGCTACTGTCACGACTCGTTACATGCATCTAATAATGTCGAGTCGTGACTGGTTCCTGCTATCACGACTCGGCAGCATAAGAGAAAGGACTGCCGAGTTGCATAACTCGGCAAATTTAACCAAAGGAGTGCTGAGTCGTGACTTGTTCCTGCTATCACGACTCGACAGCTATTAAAACCACAAGTGCTGAGATTTAGCCTTTTTTTTACACATTCTTCTTTTCTTTCAATTTTATTTGCTTTTTCTCTCCATTTATACTTTGTGTCTTTTCCTTTTCTTCTTCTCATTTTCATTTTCATTTCACTTCTTTCACCTTTCTTTTTAAAGCCCATCTCCCATTTTAAACTTCTTTTTTCTTCTTTAATTTTTAATTCTCTATAAAACCCATTTCTTTTTTCCTCTATTTATTATATTATGGGGAACCCTAATCATTCAAGGCTTCAAAGGGCAAAACTATCATTGAAGAGGATGTTGAGGAGCAACCAAGAGACATGGCTCAAAGGTTTGATGCTCATTTTCTAATTTTTCATGAATTTGAAAGAGAAAGGTATATACAATGTAGAACTAGGGATGTAGTTGGTTCTAAATTTTTGCCTAAATTTATTATTGAAAAGATGGGTATGACTAATGTTATGGATAAATTGTTGAAGTCAATAGGCCTTAAAAAATTTATTGATTTAGAAAATGATTCTTATGTGCAATTGACTCAAGAATTTTATTGTTCTTTGGTTGTGAATGAAAAGGACTCTCATGCTCTAGACTTTCACATGTTAGGCAATACTTATAAGTTAACTCCTACTTTCATGAAGAATGTGTTTGGTTTTACTAAGGATGGTGTTCGTAAAATGCCAAGTGATTTTAAAGCACGTCACTTTTGGGCATTTTTGACGGATTTTCCTCCTTCTTTTGATGCTAAAAAAGGTTCCGCCATATTTATCAAAGACCATAAATATTGGCTTTTGCATAAGATACTTCCATGTCATGTTTTTTGTAAATTAGAAGGCAATAGGGTGTCCGTACAAGAGTTTTTTTTTATGTGGTACATTCATGAAAAGAAACCAATTTATTGGACTCATTGGATATTAAATCAATTGCTTTAATGTTCTAACCATTCTACGAGTCCTTTGACATATGGTTATGTGATTATACAAATTGCTATTGCCCTTGATATCTCACAATCTTCTTTGTCAAGTATGCAATGTGTTAGGTTGGTTCACTTTACAAAGCAAGCTTTCACCCGTGGTGATGTTATTAATTCCAATTTTAACCTCAAGCATGCACGAGATTGTTCATGTTGGATAAAAAGGGAGCAAAACCCGCAAATGGTTCAAGTGGTAGAGGAAAGTTAAAAAGATAGTGATGAGAATAAAAGGGATGTAGAACAACCACAAAGAACAACTTCTAAGACTGTGGAGATTGGTGGAGGACGCTCTCACACTCCTAGTGATTTGGCTATATGGTAACAAGTTCTCCAAGGTCAACAAGCAATGATGCAACAATTGGAGCACTTTAATGCTCGGCAACTTCGCATGGAGCATTGGCAATGAAGAATGTCTCATAATATAGATTGCCTCATCGAGAGTAGTAGGTATCAAATTGATTCTCCACCACCATCTCCACAATAAGATTGAGGGAGCAATTCTTAACCCTTTTTCTCTATACTTAAATTTCTATTGTTTGTCTTTAGTGTGCTTGTATAACCATATTGAGGGCAATGTGTGATTTTAAGTGTGGGGGAAGGGTTATTATAGTTTGTTTTATGTTTTATATGTTCATTCTATTTTATGTTTTATGTTTTTATTTTGCATTTTTAGTTTTTTATGCTAGGTTGCATTATTTCAAACAAAATTTTGATCTTATTTTTATACTCCCTTTTGATTTGGATTGATTTTTCTCTAATTTGGTCCATTAAGGCATTAAGTCTTAGAGACATCTAAAATTTGATTGATTTCCTACTTCCCTTACCTTATTTGCTAGGAATTGGGACAAGGTAGTGTAGATTTAATGGTAACTTTTGCCTTGTTTTATTGTTTTAGAAATCTTTAATTAATTAATTAATTAATTAGGACTAATGAATTAAGTTTAGGTTTGAGGGAAATGAAATATGTTTATTAAAAGAGGAAACTATAGCCATAATACGCACATATAATTAATCAATAAGGGATGAGGATTTTGCAATGAAAATAAAAAATAAAACAAATGCAAAAAAATGATGAAAAAAATTTTTAAAAAAAAGAAAACAAAACAAAAAAATTGCAATTGTGTTTATATCTTATTCCTCTGGCCTAATATGGCTATAAATAGTGCTAGTAGCCACTTGATGATATTATGGATTCCAAGTAAGTCGTGTATATTTGTGTTTGCTCCTCATTTACATTCGTTCAAAAAGGATTTATAATAAAATCTTAAGTAAGGTTTTATTGTCCAAAAATGCCTTGAGATTGATTACAAGTGTGCGTGAGCTTTTCGTTTGTCCTCTATAATTTAGTAATTTCCCTTAGACTTGAGTTTGATTAATAAATTTGAATTGAACTGATTTGCATTATTGATTTCGTTTGTAATAATGCTTAGTGGGGGTTACTTTATTTTCTACATCGTTATTGTCCTTGTTCTAGGCTTGTGAGGGCTTATGGAGTTGATTTTCAATCTCTTTTTCTTTGTTTCTTTGATTTAATGTGGCAATGACCTTTATTAGTGCTTAATCATTTTAAAATGAAAGGAGTAATCTATTGATCTTTTATTTAACTTTCATCTATAATTTTTGAGTTTTGCTTAAGGGCAAGCAAAGTCTAAGTGTGGAGAAGTTTGATATGTTGCAATTAGCATAGTAGTATTAGGATGTTTCATGCATAATTAGGTTGTATTTAGTTCATATTTTAGCCTAATATTGATGCATTTCCATTTAAAATCATAAATGCCTTTTGATTTTAATTATTTCTTAATAAATGCATATGAATTTGAGTGATTAATTGGAGTTCTGAAGTTTATTTGCAGTTTAGGGAAGTTATATAAGCATATCAAAGTCATTCAAGGTCAAAAGAGTGGAGAAGACAAGCTTTGAAGTGTATTCTGCCTGTCGCGAGTAATCACCTTCCCATAACGTTTGTCATGAGTTATGACAATATGTTACTGTCATGAGTTGGCACTCCTGGGCTAACAGTCGCAAGTCATAACAGAGGTACGTTGTCACCACTCGACACTAAGCTTTACCACTTGGGACCACTTGAAGGGACACGACCATTCAGACTATGTCTTAGTCTTTCGGCCATAACTTCTTATACAAATTTGGATTCGAGTGATTCAAGTGGCTATGGAAAGCTAATTCAAGGGGATATAATTTTTATAAAGACATCTGAACCAAATCACTCTTTTGATATAACAACAATGCCCTTGAAGTAACTGATAGTGTTGAAGCAATGCGACCCTTCACCAAGTTGATAGCTTTTTGTGTGATCTAACTTGTACCCTTTAGTTACTAACTTCCAAATATATAAATACTTCATTTTATCTCTAGAAAGGAGATTAGAACATTGTAAAAAAATTCAGAGACAAAAAGTAGTTAGGAATTTGAAGATTTTTGGTGTAATATTCAAGAAGATCAAAAAGGCTATTTGGCTTATAGACATCTTTTCATCAAGTAACTATCAATAGGCTATTGGAGACTCTAGCAATCATTCCTAACCTTTTCTAAATCTTTATCTTTGTAGTTTTCTTGATAATTAAAGATTGTTTATGTATGTTTATCATTTTATCCATAATGTATCAAGGCTAAATGCTTTGTAGGTTAGAATTACAATAGATGATGAATTCAATGAACTATATTATTTGTTTTGCATTAATGGATGAATGATTTGACTTTAATTGAGTTCTCAATTGGGTTATGTATATTTGATCACCATATATAATGTCTTAGTCAAAGATTCACAGTGAGAATTAGTGTTTTTGATGGAAAAACAATTGTTGTCACTTAAATTAAAGGATTGGACTAGAGATAAGGAATCTACTTCTAAAGGGGTAAAAAGAATTGACATAGGACTTTATAATATTTGTTTACATTTATATTAATATGAGAATGCTTGAAAATCTGCTCAAAGACATATTTAAATGACTTAGAGATAATCTTTAAAGGTAATAGGTTAATTCTCCAATCATTTCATACATAATTAATAAAATTGAATTTGTATTGATAATTCATTAATTTGTCCTAAATTATAATCTCCACCTACACTTTTTGAATTATTGTTGTTGTATATTTTAGATTAATTAAATAAGTTTAGTGAATTTAGTATTTAATTAAGTTTATAATTTGACTAATTGCATATTTGATTAGTTGGTAAACCTATTCATCTTAGTATCTATTTGGTTAATAATTAATTTCTCAATTTTCTTGTGTTCGACCCCTTGTTTATCCTATACTTAGCCATAGGAGCTAGGATATACAATTTAACCCACATCATATGCAAACTAGAGCTCAACGTAATGAACAAATAGTTAGAATGCTTTATACTGGGGGGTCTACTGTTTAATTTATCTAAAAATCCTTATTATGTAAGTTCTTATTCTTTTACTACTAACCATCCATTAGGTGGTTAAATTCCTCCTAGATATAATAAATTGAGAACCATATTACTTTAATAAGAAAAAGCACATGAAAAATTGTTAGAACCCATTAAAAGCACATGGTCAAAAAAAGATGTTAGTATTATTAATGATAGATGGAGTGACCCATAAAGGAGACCTTTGATTAATATAATGATTGTTTCTAAATGTGGCCCTGTGTTTTTTAAAACTATGAAGTGTTTAGGTGAAGTAACAGATAAATATTTTATTTCTAATTTGCTAAAAGAGGTAATTGATGAGATTGGGAATTAAAAAGTAGTTCAAATTATTACTGATAATGTTAGAAATTGTAAGGGCATTGAAGGTATGTATCCTCATATTTATTGGACTCCTTGTGTTGTGCATACTTTTAACCTTACTTTAAAGAATATTTGTATAGCTAAAAATGTGGAAGCTAATCAATAAACCTATAATAAGTGTCATTGGATCACTGAAATTTATGGAGATGTTTTGCAAATTAAGAATTTCATAATGAATCATTCAATGAGATTAGCTATGTTTAATTGGTTTAGCTCTTTAAGGTTACTTTCTATTACGGACACTTGTTTTGCTTTTATCGTCATCGTGCTTAAAAGATTTAAACTTATAAGACCATCTTTAGAAGTAATAGTTATGAGTGAACAATGCTCACAATATCGAGATGATAATTGAGGAAAAGCTAACTTTAATCGTAAAAGAATTGTGGATGAGGAATAATGGGATAAAATAAACTATATTTTTGCTTTTATTGGATCAATTTATGATATAATTAGAGTGGATGATACAAACAAGCCATGTCTTCATTTAATTTATGAGATGTGGGATTTCATGATTGAAAATGTGAAGAAGATTATATCAAGGCATGAGAAAAAATAACTACATGAGTTTTCACCTTTCTATTATATGATCCATACTATTATTGTTTCTTGGTGGGCAAAGAATAATACTCCACTTCATTGTTTAGCTCATTCACTAAACCTAAGGTGAGTTTATTTTAATAGTTTATTTGTTTTTATAATATTATTTTTCAATTAATTTTTTTATTGCATTTTTCTTTTAAAGATATTACACTAATAAATGGCAAAGAAGTATCTATTGAAAGAGTCAATAGTTTTAGGAGGTTATTTCCCAATAAAGATGATCGTAAGAAAGCTAATGATGAATATACAAATTTTTCTCTTAAATGTGGACCATTTAGAGATCCAAATTGTATTAGTAGTATGTATGATATGGATCCTAGAAAGCGGTGGGCTTACTTTAGTTCACATGCACTTTTACTTCAACGGCTAGCTTGCTTGAACAACCTACCTCTTCATTTTATTGTGAAAGAAATTGGAGTATATATTCCTTTATTCATTTACGCATAATGAATAAATTAGCTCCAAAACGTGTAGAGCATTTAGTCTTTTTTGCCTTTTATCAAGGAATACCTCTTAGTATTATGATGAAAAGATAATGTAACACTCAACCCCACCAATACCCATATTAGAAGGCTACACACTTGACCTACCTAACTTGAGTATAGGTGTGGCCGAGTTTTACTTTTATCTTGTCCATTAACCAGTTATCTCTTTTAATTTAGGCATATATATATAATATATTCCACAAGTACGTATTACAAGATAACTATTCCAAAATTCTCCTTCTCTATCATACATAAATTTCACAATACAAGCTATTGAATACAAACTGCTCAAACCTATAATATTACTATTACCACATATTCTAACAAAGTAATATTCTAAAGGTTCTCCATTGCACTTGCTTCACGTACTATACACAAGCTATCTTCCAGACGGCTACTCATAATAACCTATTATTCTAGAAAATTTTATAAAAAGGAGTTGTTAATATTTCCGAGAGAAAATACTCAGTGAGTGAATGGAGTATCAATAAATAAAATAATTTAATAAATCTCGATATTATTAAGAAAGTCGATAACTCAATAAAAGAAAGCTCAATAACAAAACTTGAAATGAGATCATAGATAATAATGATATTGTTATTTTAAATAACATATATTAATGTTTATTTTATATGTATATTTAGTTTAATAAAATATGCTTACAACTTAAAGGTACTATCTCACAGTCACCCGTCAAGATTTTCTTTACTTTACGTAATATAATAGAGGCTCAAATATTAATTTTAATAAAATAACTCAATGCAACATAGTCTCATAGCTTCACAAAATAGTTTATCATAAGAGCATTGTCAGAGTAAACTATACACATATAAGATTGACGTCGGATGTAGTGTGGACCATCATTATACCAAAAAGCAATATAATAAAGTCAGTATGCATACGACGACTTAAGTGTGATCAGAACTTAAGCCAATATAACTCAAATGCCAAATCCTAAATAATATATGTATCCGGCCCCAGGCAACAACTATATATATACCTCGGATATAGTCTTACATCTACAAAGTAGAATGTGCACCCAGCACCAGGCATCGACTATACACACTTACCAATTCCGCCATATCCCCAACATGGACTTACATCTACAAGGTAGAATATGCACCCGGCCCCAGGCATCAGTTATACATACTTACCAATCCGGACATGTCCCACACATGGACTTACATCTACAAGGTAGAATGTGCAGCCAACCCTAAGCATTGACTATACACACTTACCAATTCCGACATACCCCCGACATGGACTTACATCTACAAGGTAGAATGTGCTCTCAGCTCTAGGTATCGGCTATACATACCCATACATGGACTTACTAACTCTTAGTGCTATATGTGCTTGCGCTTATTATTATATCATTCTTTAAAAGTTCTCGTGCATTCATGTATTATTTTTATTTTCTCATGCCTTTTTTTTCACATCCGTTTCCTGTAAAGTTCTTCAATTGTCACTTTTGTAAATCATCAATGTTATTCTTATTTAAACATTCTTATTGTAAATTTCTAAAAGCATTCTCATAATTGGTTTAATTAGAACATTTTAAATCTTTAGTCTCTATGTCGAAGATTTGAATAAATTCTTGTATTAGCATTCTCGCTTTAACTTCTCTACTTCTTAAGTTATGAAATTATTTCTTAAATTAATAATACTTGTATATACATATATAAATACCTTGAACTTAACTACACGTGTTTTACTAAAAATAAGTCTCATTCAGTCCCCTTTTAGTTTTCTTTAACGAATTCAATTCTCATATAAGTGTATAAATATTTTATGTTGAAGTTACGTTGCCGTTTTTCGAAGTTTTGATTATCTGATTGCTGGCTCAAGGCACAAAGGTGCCTCCTCAGTGCTGAAGCGTTGCCTCTATAACACTGAGGCACCTTCTCTATGCTGAGGTGTCACCTCAGTGCCACTGAGGCGCCTCCTTAGTGCTGAGACTTCGCCTGGTCACTCTAGCATCGCCTGAGTGACCCACAAGTGTACCTACATCATTTCAGACTCTATTTTGCTCTATTTTAGGAGCTATTTTTCATTCTAATTTATTTTAGAGTTCCATATCTCAATTTCAAATGGTTAACACCTTTTCTAAACTTATTAAACTTATATATATAATTTCTAAACCAAGGCTTAACCAAATTCATTCATAATCAATTAAATTTCAAGAAATCAAGAATAGAATTCATGATAACTAAATTTCAAAGCTTATAGGAGAGTAGTTTGGTGACTTCTAATACCAAGATAGAGATTGGATATAAAGGAAAATTCATCCAAATTCAAACAATTGTATCATTAAAATTTTCAAAAGCTCTACGCTTAATCTTAACATAATTTGTAAACTTTAACTTGAACAAATGCATGAAAAATTTTCATAATTTGTTATTTTCAAGTAAAACAATGAATAAGTAACTCATATAACAATTCCATCAAAAACAAAATAATTTTTCTTGATTAAATATTAGTGAATCCAAACTATAATTATTCAAGAATAAAATTTTAAAAAATAAAAGAGAAGAAAGATAGAATTTCACTCACTAATTTGTAGAAAATCCAAACTCTAAACCCCTCTTAATCAATTCTCTTTATATCTAATTAAATTTCTATCAAGTTAAAACTACTTTCTTTTTTTTCTTCTTCTTCTTCTCTTGATAAATTTTTCTTTACATCTCCTTCCTTCTTTTTTTTTCACTACTTCAAAACTTTTTTTATTCATGTTACTATAGCAAATCCTCTTTTCCAAGCTATAATAATTTTTTTTATAATTATTATTATTGTTACCATAGCAAACCCACTTCTCCAAGCTTGTAATATATATATATTTATTAAATTTTTTTCACTTTAGTCCTTAAACTCCTCACTTTTTCCTCTTTAGTCCTTCCTTAATTTTCTTTAGTTTAATTAAATCTTATCCTCTTATTAATTTAGTCCTTAAATTGATTTATTCTCCACCAATTTAAAATTAAATATTATTATTTAATTATACTGATTAGTCACCTCGAGGTCACGGATGTTACAATTCTTCCACTCTAAAAAGAATTTTGTTCTTAAAATTTGATAGACACTTGTCATTCTATCACTAAGAGAATGAATTTACTATATTCTCTATCCCTCTTATTACAACCACAACTCCATTCTTTAAAATTCTTTACATCACTGCTCAATTTAACAATTTTCTCATTTAATGTTTATACTTTTCCCTCTCTGACATTACCGTTGTCATCGTATGTATTAAATCAATAGCATATATATGTGATATTGATGGTGCTTGTTGATTTAGCATATTCATTAGCATCATTGGTTGCGACAGTTGATAGTTATTACATGCTCTTCTTGGCAGATTCTTAAAAATCGAGATAGAAGTAGCCCATACAAAACTATCTTGTTGACTACCTATTCGAACATTACGCATTTTATCCCTTTCATTGCCACTTGAAGCTGACGACAGAGGTGATTCTCATGACAATGCTCGACTTTTAGTTGAGAGATTAGCCAATTCTACTAACTCAGCTCTATCATCTTGGACACCATGTCCTCTACCTCTATCTTGACTATTCAATTCTCATGACCATGACCACGATCTCCTATAAGACCACCTCTAGTTCTTGCCATCTTTTAGAAATTCAAATCAATGCACTTCAATAACAATTGCCACCAAAACTTAATTCTTTACTAATATCCAACAAGTTCAATATTTCTTATTTTCTATAAAACCTAAGAACCTAAAGCTCTGATACCAATAAAATGTATCACCCAACCCTACCAATACCCATATTAGAAGCTTGCACACTTGACTTACCTAACTTGAGTATAGGTGTAGCCGAGTATTACTTTTATCTTATCCATTAACTAGTTATCTCCCATAACTTAGGCATATAAATATAATAGACTTCACTAGAATGTGTTACAAGATAACTATTCTAAAATTCTCCTCTATTATAAATAAATTTCACAATACAAGCTATTAAATACAAACTGCTTAAACCTATAATATATCTATTACCACATATTCTAATAAAGCAATACTCTTAAGGTTCTCCATTGTACTTACTTCACCTACTATACACCAAGCTATCTTCCAAATAGCTACTCAAAATAACCTGTTACTCTGAAAAATTTTATAAAAAGGAGTTGTGAGTATTTTTGAGAGAAAATACTCAGTGAGTGAACAGAGTATCAATAAACTAAATAATTTAATAAATCTTGATATTGTTAAGAACGTCGATAACACAATAGAAAAAACTCAATAACACAACTTGGAATGAAATCATATATAATAATGATATTATTTTAAATAACATATATTAATGTCTATTTTAGTTGTATATTCAATTTAATAAAATTTGCTTACAACTTAAGGGTACTATCTCACAGTCACCCATTGAGATTTTCTTTTCTTTACATAATATAATAGAGGCTCAAACATTAATTTTAATAAAACAACTCATTGCAACATAGTCTCACAGCTTCATAAAATAGTTCATCATAAGAGCATTGTCAGAGTAAACTATACACATGTAATATTGACATCAGATATAGTGTGGACCATCACTATACCAAAAAAGAAATATAATAAAGTCAGTATGCGTACGATGACTTAAGTGTGATCAACACTTAAACCAATCTAATACAAATGCAAAATTCTAAATAATATATGTATCCAGCCCCAGGCAACAGCTATACATATACCTCAGATATGGTCTTACATCTACAAGATAGAATGTGCACCCTGCCCTAGGCATCGACTATACACACTTATCAATTCCACCATATCTCCGACGTGGACTTACATTTATAAGGTAGAATGTGCACCCAGCCCCAGGCATCGGCTATATACACTTATCAATTCCGCCATATCCCCAATATGGACGTACATTCACAAGGTAGAATGTGCACCCGACCCCAGACATCAGCTAGACACACTTACTAACCCCGCCATGTCCCAGACATGGACTTACTAACTCCTAGTGTCATATGTGTTTGTGTTTATTGTTATATCATTCTTTAAAAGTTCTCATGAATTCGTGTATTATTTTTATTTTCTCATGGCTTTCTTTTCACACCCATTTCCCGTAACGTTCTTCAATTGTCACTTTTGCAAATCATCAATATCATTCTAATTTGAACATTAATTTCCAAAAGCATTCTCATAATTAGTTTAATTAGAACATTTCATATTTTTAGTCTCTATGTCGGATATTAGAATAAATTCTCATATTCACTTAAAAGTTGGTTATTACAGCATTCTCGTTTTTACTTCTCTACTTCTTAAGTTATGAAATCGTTTCTTAAATTAATAAAACTTGTATATACATATATGCATACCTTGAACTTAACTACACATGTTTTACTAAAAATAAGTCTCATTCAGTCACCTTTTAGTTGTATTTAACGAATTTAATACTCATATATGTGTATACATATTTTCTGTTGAAGTTACTTGGTTATTTTTTGAAGTTTTGACTATCCAATTGCTAGCTCAAGGCACAAAGGTGCCTCCTCAGTGCTGAGGCATCGCCTTTATGGCACTAAAGCACCTTCTTTGTGCTAAGGCATTGCCTCAGTGGCACTGAGGCACCTCCTCAGTGCTGAGGCGTCGCCTAGTCACTCTTGCATCGCCTGAGTGACCCGTAGGGGCACCTGCAGCATTTCATACTCTATTTTGCTATGTTGTTAGGAGCTGTTTTTCATTCTAATTTATTTTAGAGCTTCATATCTCAATTTCAGAGGGTTAAACAACTTTTCTAAACTTGTTTAACTTACATATATAATTTCTAAACCAAGACTTAACCAAATTCATTCATAATCAATTAAATTTCAAAGAAATCAAGAATAGAATTCAAGACAACTAAATTTCAAACCTTGTAGGAGAGTAATTTGGTGACTTCCAATACCAAGATAGAGATTGGAATTATAAAGGAAATTCATGCAAATTCAACAATTCCATCATTAAAATTTCCAAAGGTTCTACACTTAATCTTTACATAATTTATAAACTTTAAGTTGAACAAATACATGATAAATTTCCACAATTGTTATTCTCAAGTAAAGAAATTAATAAGTAGCTCATATAACAATTCTACCAAAATCATAATAATTATTCTTGGTCAAATATTAATGAATCCAAACCATAATTATTCAAGAATAAAATTTAAAATTTAAAAGAGAAGAAATATAGAACTTCACTTTCCAATTTGTAGAAAATCCAAAGTCTAAACCTCTCTTGATCAATTTTATTTACATCCAATTAATTTTCTATCAAGCTAAAACTCTTTCCTTTTTTTTTTTTATTCTTCTTCTTCTCTTGATAAATTTTTTTTTACATCTCCTTCCTTCTTCTTTTTTTTCCTTGTATCAATTTTTTTTTATTCATGTTACTATAGTAAAAACCCCTGCTCCAAGCTATAATAAATTTTATTATTATTATTATTGTTACCATAGCAAACCCACTTCTCCATGCTTGTAACATATATATATTTATTAATTTTTTTTCACTTTAGTCCTTAAACTCCTCACTCCTTCCTCTTTAGTCCTTCCTCAATTTTCTTTAGTTTAATTGAATCTTATCCTCTTATCAATTTAGTCCTTAAATTGATTTATTCTTCACCAATTTAAAATTAAATATTATTATTTAATTATACTGACTAGTCACCTCAAGGTCACTGATGTTACAGACAAAATTATGGGATGTTGGTGGAGAGTTTGACAGTATGGAAGATGTAGGAGTTCTCGAATTTGTGAATCTTTCATTAGATAAATCAGATTTATAGTCTACATTTTTTAGAGAAAATACAAATAAAATAGAATAAGTATTTTAACTTACATTATTTTTATATTTTTATGTATATATGTGGATTATTTTTTATTGGCTAGTAATTATATTTTATAAAACTTATGTACATTTATTTTTTAAAATTTTCTTTATATTTTATTATTGTTGTGTTGTTGTTATTATTATTATTACCTCTATATTTTTAATATTTACACATTTTTCCCATATATCTGTATCCTATATTTTTGAAAAATAACATTTCTATATATCTGTATTTGTATCCGTAGCTCATATAAAACCAGAAGAAAAAGCTTCACCTTCCTGTTAACGATTCTTTTTTTTAAAAAAAAAACACACACATACATACATATATGTATATATATATATATAAATAAAGGATGATACAATAGATCGTGCAAGAATAAATATTATTAACGGATCCCACGGTATGAAAAGGCCACTATATTACATATAAAAGTAGGTATAGTTATATGTATGTAACTAAAGGGCAGTCCAATAATTTATAGTTATTTTCTTTTCTTCCTTTCTTCCTTGTGAAGCCTTTCTTTCCTTCTGAAATTCACAACAATAAATCCTACATTCTCCCTCGCCTTTCTGCTATCCTCTGTACTTTTCATTCTTCATCATCTCCAAGGGCGTGTCTCCTCCTACACCCCTAGTCTCTTCATTCCTCAACCAATAACCCAAAAGGAAACATAGATTTTAGGTAGGTTAATAGGTAAGTATAAAATTTTATATAGAAGTTAGTTTCTATAAATTCCTTACCGGTGAAGTTTGTACTTTAGTTATTCAACCATGGGTCCTTGAAGAGTGAAGGAGAAGTAGATCATATTGGAGAGGAATTAGCAAAGGAAGCAATTTTTTTATGTGAATGGGATTCCAAGAGTGTTGTTGATTTTTGAAAAAAAAAATTGATGTAGATGGTAAAAGGAAGGACTTTTAGCAGTTTGCACTACAACAAATCTATGTTTTAGTGATAATTAATATTGTCACAAAACCATTTAATATTGTCACTAATATTTTTTTGTTACAATAAAAAATCGTCACCTATACCTGTGTAGCTAAAAGTCTATCAAAAAATTATTGTCACAAATACTAACTTTAGTGACAACTAATATTGTAACATAAAATTAAAAATTGTTGTCACATATATTAACTTAAGTGACAATTAATATTGTAACATAAAATTAAAAATTATTGTCACAAGAGCATTAATAGTGACAATTTTTAATGTCACAAATTAAATATTTGTTTTTCAATATTTTATTTGTGACAATTTTTTTTGTCACTTTAATAATGTATTGTCACATATAATTAATACAGTGACAAAATTATATTGTCACTAATTTACCAT
>CATIWO010310083.1:0-16104 GCA_949673435.1 Macaranga tanarius
AAGCACAAAGAGAGATCTTTCAAAAAACCAAAAAATCACTTAAAATTATTATGATCCGTATCAACTAGGTGTTACATAATACACTAATTCACTTGCTGCTAACTTTTACAACCCAAACCAACTCATGATTCATGCCGCAAACCATCAATCTTGTGGGTCTCACAACCTAACCCCCACCACGTTACTTTGCTCATTTTCAATCGACAAAAACCAAATGCATTCCCTAGATTACATTTTGTTCAAACATGTCGTTACAAAAGGCCTGTGCCTCCAAATGGATTATTTGAATGAGGATGAGTACCAGGATTCACAGGAAATTCCCCAAACCCTGTATCGCCAAAAGGATTTGCAGGACTCATCATCAAATGTTGTTGCTGCTGTGGCTGTGGATAGGCAGGTTGATATGGAGCAAATGGATTTGGGGGCTGTTGAGCCATTGTTGTCATCTGAACTGCTGAGGGAGGAGCAATGGCATTTGACATAGTGAATGGATCTTGAACCTCGAATGGATTTAGCGCTGGTGCTCCATAAACAGGCTGTTGGGCAGCTCTATATGCCGAATCATCATATAAACTGTTCAGAGTGAGTGTGTCCAATCCACCAGCCTAATAATCATTAGCAATGAATTACATTAGACAAATGAACCCTTGCCATTCTCAAATCAATTTAAAACCTCTTTTTGCATAAAGACCAATAAACTAGGGCTAACAAAAATGTCTAATTCTAGCTGATAGAAGCACCGTTCACTTTCTGAAACCTAGGATATAACTATTCTTCTACGACTAGTCCTACTCAGAGTCCATGTTCCCATTGCCGTGTCAAACACCTTACATTCTCACAAGTGATAGTAAACTGTATACCTAAGTGGCACCTTAACTATATCAGGACATGGCCACTGAACTACAAAACTTAAACAACTAGATGTACAGAGAAAACTATTCAGTCTTTTTATCTCTGTTAAAAGTAAAATTTGCCCCCCTTTATGGCTGCTGAGTTGTAACAGTTCCTTGTATGTTATACTGTCGACATTGTACAAGTAAGCATTTTGGCCAATGTAGAGTTGTGTTAGAAGACCACATAATGGCTGAGCAACAAAGAGAATAGTTGTTAATTTACACGTCGGTAATGTTCATTAATTTTCTCACACAATAACCACAGGCAGTAAAGCAAAAGAAATTAGAGCATTCAAAAGAAAAAAAAAATGGCCTACCAATTGCCTGTCATTAACTGAAGAAATGTTGGTGCTTGGAGTGCTAACTAAGGCAAGTTCCCATCCTGTAGGATCAAAATCTTTAGCTTGACTAGCACCAGCATTGAAAGTTGGAGCAGCGTCTGCAGAACGAGAAATTGAATCCACTTACATAAATAACAAGAAAACAGAGTTCACAGATAGCACAGATGACAGAACAGAAAACAAAATAAGGATCAGAGGTTACCTTGTTCCATTGGAACTATAGCCAAAGCCAATGCATTTCTTTCTTCAATGGCAGATGCATCAGGGGCAGCATAGTCCAATCCCTGCAACCACCAAAATGGAGGAAAGAGAAAACAGAAGTTAACTGAAAAAGGAGGTTACAATTACATGAACATCAACCAGTGTGATTCAACAGAGAACTGAGAGATTACCAGTAAATCTCCAGTGTCCATGTTGTTTTGAGGTGGCATGGGCGGAGCAGGAGGAGCAACCTCAACATTGGCAACAGCAACATCATCTGAAGGCACTGGCTCAGGTTCACTGGGTAATTTTGTGTCTTCAGGTTCAGAAGGACCCTCTTCTGGTCTGTATGTTAATTGAAGCTGTTTAAAATAACAACATATGAGTCCTAAAACATCCTTTAGAAGTGATATTTCTTCACAACGAGAACTAATTAACAGACATGAATGTCAGGGATACAAGAGTGCAAAGACTAAGTGCAACATTATACAACTTTTTGTACCATTTAAATCTGTCAAGAGACACATAGTTGGTGAGATTAAGGATATAGCATCCTTGAATTACCATCCAGGCTAATGTTCAATTTTCTCCCTCCTTCAGTCTGCTCTTACACCATTCATTATGGTCAAGAAAAGTGGTCTTCCTTTCAGATTGCCAAACCATCTTAAGCAACTTCCCCTTGTCATACATTTCAACTAAATTGACTTGTAGACTCTACAAGTCACAAATGCTTCAATTAAATTGTTTTCCTTCAAGCACCCTTGCAGTCGTGACATCCTGTCATCACCAATACACTTCTGATCATGTTACTCTTTACCAGCCAAGAACTCCAACCTCATGATGAGTAGCTGGCTCAATGGCCCTGCTAACAATATTTAGTGTTGATAAACTTGATTTCCTTGATCTCCTTACATTCTTGGGACAAATATATGATTTAAATCTCTCTCTCTCTTGCAGAAAATCAATCCTTCCAACACATGTTAGCTTGGTGCATTCAGACTTCTCCCAAGGAAAATATATGGTATAATTTCTATGAGATCCAAATCCCAATACAGATCCAATTTTCAATGCACTCAAGGATTTTTTGGCCCTGAGTGAAAGTACCACTCAGCTTCTTTCATCTCATGATTCCACACATGCCTTGACAGTGTGGTAAATATCTCTTGAGCAATGGTTTAGGTTGGGTCCCCACCCTTGGGTAATTATGCATATATGTATATATACAGCACCTAAAAATATACCTTCACAAGTCAGGGAAAATGAGATTGTCCCCCTTAAATCCGTGTGAAGAATCTGTGGATGTTCAAACTTCACATTCATTACACCTCGAATTTCTATCCTTAGATTGGCTGAAATTGATTCCATAAGACCATCAAAGTCAACTGATCAGCTTTTATTGTTTTCTTGAAGAAGTTGCAGTTCAGGGGTGAAACATTCAATAACTCTCAGGCATGTTTACACTGACTGAGCTAGAAAACTTAACACCGAAACTAAAGAAAACATAAATTCTAAAGTTTGTGCTGCTGCAACACATAACTTAACCAAGATATCATGGAAATTGTACTGACCAATGGCTCATTTGGAACAGAAACGACCCTTGGTGCCTCTCTTATATACTCTTCCATGGTTGTTAGAAAGGATTGTGGGGGCTGCAAATGAAAACAAATATAAATTAAACTGACCACCAGAAGAATTTTAAAACTAAGGAAACATTAAATCATGTAAGCATCAAATACTTCTCTCAAAACAGGAAACTGGAAGTTCCTAGCAAGTTCCAATCGCTTACAAACTTCGTAGAAATCAGAAAGACTACCAGCCTACAAGAAGAAACAAAACCCCTCAATACCAGCAATACATAATTCCAACTGCAGAGGCCTTAGTTCTATCATCTCTGAAATAACATAAAAAAAATTCTTAGCAGACACAAAAGTTGCCAGCTAAGAAAATTTAACCAGAAACTGCCATCAGAGAAATTGATTCATAATATGACCTGTTGGCCAGCTCGTTTGTAGACATCGAGGGCCTTGATGGCTTCATGTCTTGGCATCTCAAAAAACTGCAAACATATAAGAAATTTAATATCTGAACTATCCAATTAACCCCATTAAAACAAGGAAACTCTTGCATAATTATTATAATAATAAAACCCGATTACCTTGTCCACAAGATTGATAATTCCATCATTGATAGCGCAATATATTTTAAAACTCTCTTTCAATACCTGAAAAAGAGCACACATTGGTATCAACTAAATTCTGACTCTAATTGTAATATAAACAAGGGAAGCACAAAATTCAAGCTCCAATAATGCCTTCTTCAGTTGAAATAACCCAGGCAGTTTAATCAAACCCCTCTCAATTCTCATCCAAAGCATCACTGCTCCTGTCTCCCATGCTCAAACTTGGCATACAAGTCCATTTATTCTAATTGAATGATACATATGCATATTAAATGAAATATGGACCAATATTTGTGTAGAAATATGAAAACTAAGAAGCCAATTTTATATCCATCAGATGGCAAAAGAAAGAACTTGACCCCAAAATGAGTGAAAAATGATATTACCATTGCCACATTCCAGAAATATGAGCTAAATAGGAAGCAATAAAGCAGGAGTGAGGTGAAACAATTTCCCAGCATGCAGATGGAAACACTAAATTTACATTAAGGTAAGGTTCACACAAGACCAGTACCCACACCCCACCCCCATTTTCTCTCTCTTATTGCCAAAATTTTTTGCCCTAGGAATTTCTTAAGATGCTGCCCTATTTCAGCTGGTGGAATATAGGAAAAAAAATCCATACAGCCAAAAACCAGCAAATCTAGAAAAATGGTTCAGTTGAGTAGAGTATTACCAATTTACCATAATATTATTGAGATATCATGTTGAGCTTCAAATACCTCAGATATCCAAATTCATCAACAAAGTAAAACACTTGGAAATTCAAAAATAAATGAAAAAACAGGATTATTTACAAGATGAAAAGTACAAAAAGAGGGAGAAAAGTACCAGTGCTAAAGCATACTGTATAACGTAATTACCAACACCTGCACCTTCTGGCTGTAAATATAAACGAAACATCAATGTGCTTTTCACATATCAATGCCATATGAAAAATAATATAGAGAAATTAAGGTAAACAAACTTTCATAAGTTTCGCCAAAAAATACCCGACAACCAACAAGACGATAAAGCAGCTGCTGCAAAGCAGGCAATTGTTCCAAAAGTTCTTCACTGTCCAATTCCCTGGTTCGGCTGTAGCCCTGCTCCAAGAGAAGAATAATTAAAAAAGGACATCATTTAAAACCTAATATACCAAAATAGCCAACAGAGCAACCAACAAGATCCAGTATCAGCTTTAAAACTGTATGTCTGGTTTTCACTTTGTATATTTGGTTAGCAAAGTTGCATTATGAAATGTGCCACAGAAAGGGGGAAAAAAAAGATACAGGTTCTCACATATGAGCTACCTAACCATATAAAAATTCATTATGTTAACAATTATCACCATATTAAATAACTACAAACCCAGAAGATGAAAAAGTCCAGTTGAACAGAGTACATATGCACTTCCAAATAAAGGAAAGGATGGTGCACAGGTCCTTCATCTGCCAAGACCAAAAAGATGACACAGATCTTTGGTTCAACCTTTCCATAATGTTTCAAGTTCCATTAATGAGCTTTAAGAATCTAATTCAAAATATATTAACTCCATGCATTTGTATCATCATAAATAAGTAGTACCACCAAAAATTTCTAAGTCTTTCCATTGGTGTCTGGTGCCTACTATTCGTAGTGATTTACCACCTTAACCAAAGTGTAGAATAACCATCCAAAGAAGGTACCTTTTCTTGGCCATTGGCAGGTCTCGGAAGGCGCTCCGCTTCAATGTCATACTTCAGAATTCTAAAGCATTCAAGCCGTTCCTCCAAAAATAGTGCATATGTACGTACCCAGGCAGAGCAATCCCAAGCTAAAAGAGAAAAGCAAGATTAAAAAAAAATCCAACTTACTGCCATTGACTATTGCAGCAAAAAAAAAAATCAAGCCTGATATGTCCAATTTTCAAAACGTAACTTAAAAGCAAATAAAGAAGAGAAATAAGTACCAATAGGAGTTGAATCATCCTTGAAATTAGAAAGTTGGAGGATGTGTCCCCGCTGTCCTCGCTGAGAGAAATTCAATAATTCTTCTCTGAAAGTAGGGTCACCCTCTCTTAATAATCTATGAACCACAATCAGTGTTTTTAATGCAACCTGTTACACGAGAAACATCAATATGACTTCTAAAGCAGCCCCTAACACGAGCTCGCACACATAACAAACAAAAAACAATGTGCAAAACCTCACTCTTAATTTGCTACCAAAATAAAGATAACTCTAAGCAATCAATTTTTTTTTTTTTTTAAATGCCACAAAAACATCATCTAATCAATGTTACAGACAAGACACATTACAAAAATCTACAGACTTAAAAATCAAACAGGCATTAGTCAGTAGCAGCAGCGCATCTAGTGAATTTTACTGAAGACATATATTGAGTAACTGAAATTTGATGAAATTACCGTCCAATTATGAGTTTTAGCCAATCGGCGAGAGAGCGCGTGGATACAGTACTGAACATCGGCACGAGGCCTAATCGCCGAAGTAGCAATCAATATTTCTGCAACAAACAACAAAACAACATAAAAAAAATAAAACAAGAAAATTAAAATTAGATCTGCTAATCAAAAAACAAAAAAAAAAATCTAAAGAAAATAAAGAACTGACTTCGAAGATGCCTGTCTTTAGGAGGACACTCGACGTGATTGGTTGCTTTGACAATAGCAACATCCAATTCCTAATTATAGCAAACACAATAATACAATAAATTAAAATTTCTATTTTATATATAAATTTTCCAAGAAACAAAACAGAAGAAAAAGAGAAAAATTTAGCGCACCGCAAAATCGCTATTGACATGAGCGAGACCGACTTTTGTGGAATCTTTGATAGCGCCATAGGCTTTTCTCCATGTCTGAAGCGTTCCCATGCCTTTTCTTTTTCTTTTCTTTACAAATAATATTTCTCTACACAAATTTTCGATTAAAAAAACAAACAAAAAACACAGAAGAAGATCGATCAGTCAGATCCTCTCTCTCTCTCTCTCTCTATCTGTGGCAGGACTACGCGTGGTGGTGGTGGTGGTGGTGCTGATGATGATGTTTGGATTTAGGGTTTAATCAAATCTATCTCTTCTTCCTCTCTCTGTTTGATTCTGAATTTTGTGAAAGAGAAGAAGTATTACTATTTTCTGTGCAACCGATCAACGCATAATTTATTTATTTCTGGTTTTATTAATTTTTCTAATTTTTCGTTTCATAAAAGACCTCCCTCAACTATACCCAAAAGTTCAGTTTGGTCCTCGTAGAAACTTCTTTTCTAGTTAACTACATGCCATTCTAATGTGAATATGTTGCTCATTTTTTCTCATGCCTGCTGCGTGCATATGTTCACAAATGAAACACATAATTTTCTACATAAACAAATATAAAAAGAATGAAATTATAAAAAATTAACATATTTAAAGTTTATGATTTTTTTTCCTTTTAAAATGCTTAATATATTTAATAAGATCATCAACATTTATAATGTTCAAACCAACCACCGTTTGGAATCATTTGGTAAATAGTTGTTCACATTTAAACTGATATTTTGAGTTCGTATCCTAGTGTTGAGAGACATTTGCTCCTATTATGGTTTTACATGAGTTGAAATGGATTAGTTAGAATCTAATGAACTCTAAATACCAGTAATTCAATTAAAACAACATTAATAATGTTTAATTTTTATTTAATTTTATATTCATTTTTCACGAAATTGCAATTTTTTTTTCCTTCATCAACCCCACTAGCACGGCCATAAACAAATAAAACATCAATGAAAAAGTTTGGTATCGATATTTGCATATATGACAGATGCAAATCAACTAATATTAAGGATCAATTTTAAAAAATATATATTTTTATATTGTGTTGTTTTGATGTGGTGATTATGATGGGATTTGAAAATTTTATACAAGCAAAAAGAAATAGGATAAAAATGAAATAAAAGTAAAAAAATGACATAAAACAAAAAAAAGAAGTTGTGGCCACAAACCGTCATCACCACCACCACCACCTTGTCCTTCAAAATGCAAATTCATCCATATTCATAGCTTACATGTGTTGATTTACTGCAACATATCTGACCATTTGCTTTGTATAAACTGCATATAAGGCAGTCTCTTTTTGTGGAGGAGTCATGAGTTTTTTAGATATGTGAAAATTCATGATTTAGGTAAATTAAAAATGATTAAAATCTAATGATTTTTCATTTAAATTTGATAACCTAAAAAGGATCAATAATAATCTCTTCTGTTTTTATATTTTGTAAAGAAATCACAGTTAAAAGATTTCTTCAACTGGGTTGTAGATAAAGAACTTGAAAAAGATTTTACAAGAAAAAAATGAATAACATTTTATTAGCTATTGAAATATAAATGGTAAAGAAAGATATTTTTAGGTGGGATTAGGATTTAGATTTGATGTAAAAAGAATTGATTATAGAGAAATGATAAAAAGACAACAACAAAAATGAAGATTTTTAAAGAAAATAATTAATTATAATGACATAATTAATGTATGTAAATATGTAAGAAAATTAAAACAACAACAATTCCAGAGAGAAATAATGAGTCAAAAAAAAAGGAAAAAAAATAGAAAATGTGATTTGATGAGATTGGAAAACACCATGAAAGAGAGACTATTAAATTTGCTAATTTTTTTTATGTTAAAAATAATTGTTTAAATTTTTCCTAATTTAGGTTATGCTAAACACTATTTTGGGGGGTTGATTTCCAGGTGAAAATAAATTAACTGCCATTAGTTTTGGTCAACGAAAAAGATTTAGTTATGGTAATATATATATATATATATATATTAGTTGAGCTGAATTTAACTAAAAAAAAAGTGTGTCTAACTGGATAAAAAAAAACATGAAGGCCTAATTTGAGAGTATAATTGAGGGTCCGAATTGATCATATTATTATTGGACTTAATAATAATATTTTGGTACAACCAACAACAGCAACTAATAATATTAATATATGCTAATGTTACAATATATATATGTATATAATATGCTTTTCTTTTGGTATAGGTTATTTCTTCCAGCATTGCCACTTTTTTTTTATCGGTTACTGGTTAGGCTTTCGGTGGCCCCACTCCATTTTGATTCCTCATCATTTTATTATTTAATTATCATATAAAAATTATAATTTTATTTTTTCAAATAGATTAAAGATAAAAAATAAATTAAAACTATATTTTATAATGAATACAGCAAATGTCAAAACTTTTATAGTTTTTTTTTTCTTTCGCAATGAGTTTGCGTAGAAAATCAGTCTCAAAATTTTTATAGTTTTTATTTTTATGTTGAAAAATAAAAATCAAACAAAAAATTAAGGAACTCATTTACTAATGCATAGGTTTCATATTAGTGTAAATCAAATTCTGCATTCGATGTCATGTTTACACAAGCATCAACAAACTATTAACAAACTACAATTTGTTTAATTTGTTTATGCCCTAGTAAGTAATTACTTTTTCTTTTTGGTCCAACTAAGTAATTATTTAAGCTTACTTGTGAAAAAAATCCAAACGTTTACAGTTTTTTGTAATTTAATCATAATCTTTTAATTTCTATAATTATGTCCCAATTTTTAATTTTTTTTGCAAAGTTAACACATTAATGAATTTGGTCAAAATTATTTTAAAAAATTATTAGTGAACAATGAAGTGTAATGCCACCAACACAAAGAGTGGACCCCAATAAGCCTTATTGCAAAACATTAATGAATTAATTTATCTGACCAAATTCATTAATGTGTTAATATTGCAAAAAAAAAAAATTAAAATTGGGACATAATTGTAAAAATTAAAAAGTTGAGATTAAATTACAAAAAGCTGTAAACGTAGTGGACCCCAATAAGCCTTATTGCAAAATATTAATTAATTAATTTATATGACCAAATTCATTAATGTGTTAATATTGTAAAAAAAAAAATTAAAATTGAGACATAATTATAAAAATTAAAAAATTGAGATTAAATTACAAAAAATTATAAACGTTTGAATTTTTTTTACAAATAAGCTAATTATTTATTAGGCATACATAATCCAAAATTCAGGACCACACATAAAATATAAAGAAAAGCAACGCTTGTGATTCCAGGCTAGAAAGTTTCCTTTTCAAACTTTTAATGAACAGAGGAAATATAATTTCTCATCATACATGCTTTAATTTATATATTAAAATAATTTCTGATTAGAAAATTACAATTTTTTCCATCCCATGGTATAGGACAACGATCCAACAATAAAAGAAATAAGAAAAGCAAAGTTGCATAAGCATGTATATCGTTTTTATTTATTAAAATTTTAGATTTTAATATGAAAAAAACTTTTTTTTTTTTTATTTGTAAGATAAAAGTATTGTTGAGATGGCTTGCATATTTTAAAATTACTTTTTTTTGTGTGATTCTAAGAACATATAATTCTCATGCATTCATTGATAAAAATGGTTTTTTCTCCAAAAATATCATTAGGTATATATTTTGAATTTTGATATCATTAATTTACGAAATTAATTTTCACGTAATTTTCAAATCATGTAACCTTTTTATTAATAAAAAAATAAAATACTTATTATTTATTTATTTATTTTTTGCTAAAGATACTAATCTTTTTGAATAAGAAACAACATTCTAAATTTAGAAGCAAGTGATTGATAGAAGAAAGTGACTCCTCCACCAACATACTGAAAAAAGAGTTCTGCTGATTTATTCTTCATTTATTATTTTAGGTGGAAAAGTGGCAAATCTCTATTGTTCTTATTAATGGCTTAGCCCATTTAGAATAGATGATTTACCGTCTGGTAACGGGATCGATGTATTGATATGATAATAAATAGTTCAATCCTTCATTTCCTCGTAACCTCCTGTTTTAAAATCTTAATATTACTAAACAAAAAATCTTAGTAATGTAAATTTTGTCCTATGTACGAGGACATTGTTGAGTTAGAACCTTCGACATTAATCGCAAGTCAAATGTGGTAAGCTCCGTGCATCTAATGTTGGTTTTTTTAAGCACGGCCAAAGTCAAACAGCGACGAAGAAGGCAGGCACTGCAAGGAAAAGTAATTAAAACTGCATAATACCACCATCCAATATTGACCAATAGAATATGCAAAATTGCATTAGTTTACACAGAAAGCATAATACATAATGTTGCTTTTGCTCGGCCGATATCCCTTCTTTTTGAAGGATTTCACACCTAGGATGTCTTATTACTCTTGCTTATTCCGAGTATATTATAATCAATTAATTGTAAAACATTAATGTCTTGTTTGGTTTGAGGTAATAGACATTGTAATGGAATGCTCATTATATTATATAATTCATTATTATATTTGGTATAATTTTTTTTTTCAATATAATGGAAATTACATAAGTAATCCTCATTACTGTTAAAACTGTATTTGACAATCCTTAAAAAATCTATGTATTCCTTATTACATGCCCTGTTTTTTATTTTAAATTTTTTTATTTTTTTACAATTCCTCTTTTTTTTTTCTTATACTCTTTTTCTTTTCCTATTTTTTTTCTCTTTTTTATTTTTTATTCTCTTTATTTTTTTATCTCTCTTTTTTTTTTCTTTTTTTTTTATTTTCTCTTTATTTTTTTCTTATCCTCCCATTACATGAAAATAATATAAATTTATAATCAAGTATAAAAATTTAATACTCATTACATTACATTTGTTTTAAAACTCATGTAACCAAACATGGTAATAGAATGATAAATACATTCCATTTCATTGCATTCTTAATTCCATTACTTTACTCATTACATTCCATTTCATTACCACCAAGATCTTGCTTGGTTAGAGATAATGGGCATTGTAATGGAATACTCATTACATTACATAATTCATTACTATGCTTGGTAGAGAAATTTTAATTTATTTCAATGTAATGGAAATTACATAAGTAATCCTCATTACTTTTAAAGCTATATCTGACAATCCTTAAAAAATCTATGTATTTCTCATTACATGCTCTATTTTTTATTTTTTCTCATCTTCCAATTATATGAAAATCGTATAACCAAGTATAAAAATTTAATACTCATTACATTACATTTATTTTAAAACTCATGTAACCAAGCATGATAATGGAATGATAAATACATTCTATTCCATTGCATTCTTAATTACTTTACTTTACTCATTACATTCCATTCCATTACCATCAACCAAGCAAGACCTAATATTATCGCGTACATTCATTTCAAAATTCCTTGGTGGGTGACTTCAACACAATGCTAAATTTTTTTGGTTGAGTTGGAGGTTTCACAGAAACATAAAGATAAGCAGGTTCTTCAAAGTTATAGGATTCAATGGAGCGATCATCTTCTAGTACGATAGAATAGGTAGAGAGTATTTGTCTTGCAGCTTCCACATTAAATTAAAGCGTGCTTCAATATCTTCTTTGAGCTCAAGAATGGTTGCATCCGATGACTTTTCATAATCTATTGTCTCATTTTGTGGAAGGAGCCTAAATAGCACCATGATGAGCTCAAAAATACAAATTTCTCAAGTGTTTTTCTTTTTATATCAATCACTGTGCTTTTGCTTAAAGATTGTGAGTGAGTGAGTGAGTGGGTTAATTTAGAAAAAAATCAATATCATATGGTTGTGAATTTCTACTAGTGATCATCACTCAAAATGCATTTTCAAATGGGTATTATCAACAATATTGCTACGTCTCATTTCATTGTACGCACATTTTGTGTTATTCTTACTGTTATAAATATATATTCCATGACTGGGAAAATGATCAATAGTATAAGTCAACAAACATGAATCTTTCAACAGACATAATCCTTTGTACTGCTATAGCCACGTCAATACATTCTCAAAGAAAATGCTATTTTTGAGCAAGTAAGATTTACATAATATTTAAATCATCAATATACCACAATGATGAATAGATTATTGACACGTATTATATGCATCTGAATATATTATTTTTTGACACTAATTAATAATCGATATGCATCTCAAGTATCTAATAACAACTTATATATAGATTATAAAAATGTTACATCTAGAGTAGTTTTTTTTTCTTTCAATATTAAGGAATTAACTAAAAAATTAGCAAATTAAGGACTTTTGAAATGCAAACAATTCTTTCTGTAAATTGTACATACCAAGCTAAAGCAAAATCTTGACTAATGATCATTAATTAATCAGAAACTTGTGAGACTAAGTATGAAGAACAAAAAAACCTAGCCTCCCGCTCTCTTTTTCTCTCTAACTTTTTTCTTTTCTTTTTCTTACTTTTCATCTTTGTTAGCAGAGGGTAATTTTTGGCCTAAAATCATCAATCTATACATCTTTTTTATCAATTAAATTCTAAAATAAATGGGTATTCCACATAGATATAGGTTTTTTATTGTTTGTTTTTGTGGTTTTATCATTTTATTGCGGCATTTGGTTTTTACCGTCTTGTTGCGACGTTTTTTTTGTGTGTGGACAATTCAGAGAAATAAAAACATATTTTATTCAACAAAGATATTAGATCTGATTATGGTCATCAGTATGTTGCAGCACTGGAGTCATATGTATTCTCATTATAGAATTTTTAAATGTGTAGACTTTGAGCCGATTTATTATGCTATTAATTTTGGAGATGTGAATATTTCACAGTTTTATCCTTTAATAGTTTTTAGCCGATTTATATCAATGTATTGCTGATTTGTATGAATGAAATTATTGTTATTGTCAAAAAAAAAAAGTATGAAGAACAAAGAAAACAAAATAGAAAAAATTGAATAATTTTATTTGATATTCAAGTAGTTATATTACAAGTTAATTTTCAAGTCATGTTAAGTCTAAATTTTTTGATTCCCATCATCAAAGGTATAAATCAAAACCGGCTCTATACCCACCTATAAATAGTTAATTTTGGCTCGATTCGAATTAATTCGCAATGTTATAATTATTCAATTATTGGAAATAATTATAAAAGAAAATAACTTTGATTTAACTAAATTTGAATATAGGTGGGAGACATAACCTGCCAAATGCATGTATTTCTTCCCAACATGAAGGTCAATACAGAAGATTAAAATTACATGATAAAAACTGTTGGTCCCATATAAATATGATATGAGCTCTTAGCTCCGTTATTTTGAAATAATTTTTTGTTGCTTGAATATTTCTGATCTATTTGTTGCCTGTCTGTTTCATTTTTTTTTCCTTTCATCAATTATATCATGGGAAAATTGGAAATTTGGTGAATTCAATGCCCACCCAGCTTATTCAACTAGGGAGCTCACTTAAAACTGTGTCATCCAACATGCACACAAATTTCCGGAATGATAAAGAACTTACATCGAAAGTACTTCTTAAAGAGCATAAGAAGCACTTTGAGGGTTGTTAAGAGGAGACATCATCCATCCATTACACCCTTATAAATATAAATATATTATTTATTCATATTTATTAAAATGCCCTTCAATATACTTTACTTTAATTTTCATTTGGATCCTTGTGGTTGTTCTTGTTCCATGTCACTCACTGGGATGCTTTGTCAGGGCTCCTTCGGCGCCCTGTTACATTCCCCTAGTTGCTGCATACATCTCGTTGCAAGGAAAAACCTTCAAGTTCAACATTTCTTACCCTTACCCTTGCCCTTAAAATTATACTAATATATAGGATTATATATGTTCCTATGGCTAACCCACAAATAGCAATAGAAACAAGAACACTAACAATCAAAAGCACAAATTTTGACTCATCTTTCTTTACAATTCCTTCTTTTGGAACCCTAAAGAACAGAACATCTTAATAAGTACTGTCAAATCTCATATTTCTTAAATTCAGTAAAGACCAATATAAATTCTTGCATAAATTAGTCATCCCATCATATATTAAACCAATACAAGAACAATTACCCAAACAAGATCTCTAACAATTACTTCTCCTTCCTTTAAATGACACCATTCTCTCTGTATCAATAACCACCACCCCAACCTTCACAAACCCATCAGTTTCTTTATACAAATCTTGACTCCTCTGAGAAAACGAGTCTTGAAGACATTGCATAATTAAGGCGATTAAATAATAGATTGAAGTGTTTTAATTTTAATTTTTTAGAGAAGAAATGCATGTAGGAACACCACCAACAATAGAATTGCTAGGTAAATTCAAAAGTTTAAGAGATTGAGAAGCAGCATAAAAATAAGGTAAAGTATCTGAAAACAAATTAGAAGATTGAGAACAACTAGAGACTACTAGAAATCATGAAGATTTTCAAGGATTTGATGATTTGGGTGGGGATGGTGGAAGTGGATGGCCTGAAAGTGTTGGAGGTTATGGGAGAGGAGGTGGATTCGGGATTTGTGGAGGAGGCTGCAAGCTAGTTGGAGGTGATGGTGGCGGCTTTGGTTAAGGTGCGGAGCCATGACAAATTATTATTATTATTATTATTATTATTTTTTTTTTTCTGTAAAATTTGTTTTGTAAAAAGCCTAGTCTTTAAGTTTAACCAGAATTATACATACCCGATGCGCGATTTTATTTTATATAAATGGACTTATTTTATATATATATATTTTTAATCAAAATAATATTTATATTATTACTTCAAAAATACAATAATTATATTTTCAATTAAATATAGAATTTATCTAAATTACTTAATATTTAATATTTGAAATAGATAATGATAAATAATTTTTTTTGAAATTAACTACATGTTCTAGATTTGTAACTTAAGTGAAATACTAATAAAAATATAATAATAGAAAATATTTATTTTAGGCGGATTTTTTTATGAAATTCAATCTTGCAGTGGCACTCAAGATTATTTTCTCTTTGTTTTAACTTTATACAAATATATAGATTTGTAGAAGATGAGGGCAATTTTATCCATTCAAAAAATAGTAAATAGTAAAGGTGGCAAGTGATGTGGTAGATGATTGGGATAAAGGTGGAGCTTATTTACTCTGCATCAAATCAGCCGAATACAAATTTTTTTCTAAAAGTTTAAATACTTGATTTAAAAAAAAAAAATTACACATTTAAACAGAAAAAAATTGAAAAATTCGGATATTAAATTTGCAATTTTTCCATTATATCATATATAAAACATCATATATAAATCGCTTAGAAAAAATCATACATAAAAACATCAAGCATGTTTGGTAAATGAGGAATTGTTATATCATGGACCTCTGTCCATATTGCAATATGGACCGGGGATCCATAACACGTGTGTGCGAAACCTGATCCTTCTCCTTCTTTGTTATTCAACGGGTCCTCCAATCCTTACCATGTTAACATCAGCCTTGTAGCAGTAGCACCGTTGATAAATTCTATGTATTCAAGTCTAAATCATAATCTAAAATTTCTTATATATTGTAAATATACAATTAATACAAAAATAAATATTAATAATTATAAATTTAATATAATATTTATTATTTATTTTTATTTTAAATGACAATATTATTATATTATAATTTGATATTTTTTATATTTAGTAGTTATAAAATTCTAATTATTATGGAGTTCCAGCTCAAT